>QVRM01006573.1:175000-207150 GCA_003439945.1 Dermanyssus gallinae | reverse complement strand
GCTCGTTCTTATAACCAGCTCGTTCTTAAAACCAGCTCGTTCTTTAAACCAGCTTGTTCTTAGAACCAGCTCGTTCTTAAAACCAGCTGGTTCTTAGAACCAGCTGGTTCTTAGAACCAGCTCGGTCTTAGAACCAGCTCGTTCTTAGAACCAGCTCGGTCTTAGAACCAGCTCGGTCTTAGAACCAGCTCGTTTTTAAAACCAGCTGGTTTTTATAACCGTATTATTCTTAAAACCGGCTCGTTCTTAGAACGAGCTCGCTCTTGGAACCAGCTCGTTCTTAGAATCAGCTCGTTCTTAACACCAGCTCGTTCGTAGAACCGGCTCGTACTAAAAACCAGCTCGTTCTTAGAACCAGGTCGTTCTTAAAACCAGCTCCTTCTTAGAACCAGCCCGTTCTTAGAACCAACTCGTTTTTAGAACCGGCTCGCACTTAGAACCAGCTCGTTCTTAGAACCGGTTCGTACTAAAAACCAGCTCGTTCTTAGAACCGGCTCGCACTCAGAACCAGCTCGTTCTTAGAACCAGCTCGTTCTTGGAACCAGCTCGTTCTTAGAACCAGCTTGTTCTTAGAACCGGCTCGTTCTTAGACCGGCTCGTTTTTAGGACCGGCTCGTTCCTAGAACCGGCTCGTTCCTAGAACCGGCTCGTTCTTAGAACCGGTTCGTTCTTAGAACCAGCTCGCTCTTAAAACCGGCTCGTTCTTAGAACCGGCTCGTTCTTAAAACCGGCTCGTTCTTAAAACCGGCTCGTTCTTAGAACCAGCTCGTCCTTAGAACCAGCTAGTTCTTAGAACCAGCTAGTTCTTAGAACCGGCTCGTTCTTAGAACCGGCTCGTTCTTAGAACCGGCTCGTTCTTACAATCGACTCGTTCTTACAACCGACTCGTTCGTACAACTGACTCGTTCTTACAACCGACTCGTTCTTAACACCAACTCGACCTTGTATTGTCCTTATACCCGTATGGCCCTTATAATCGGCTTGTTCTTAGAACCGGCTCAATCATAGTACCAGCTCGTTCTTAGAACCGGCTCGCACTCAGAACCAGCTCGTTCTTAGAACCAGCTCGTTCTTGGAACCAGCTCGTTCTTAGAACCAGCTTGTTCTTAGAACCGGCTCGTTCTTAGACCGGCTCGTTTTTAGGACCGGCTCGTTCCTAGAACCGGCTCGTTCCTAGAACCGGCTCGTTCTTAGAACCGGTTCGTTCTTAGAACCAGCTCGCTCTTAAAACCGGCTAGTTCTTAGAACCGGCTCGTTCTTAAAACCGGCTCGTTCTTAAAACCGGCTCGTTCTTAGAACCAGCTCGTCCTTAGAACCAGCTAGTTCTTAGAACCAGCTAGTTCTTAGAACCGGCTCGTTCTTAGAACCGGCTCGTTCTTAGAACCGGCTCGTTCTCACAATCGACTCGTTCTTACAACCGACTCGTTCTTACAACCGACTCGTTCTTAACACCAACTCGACCTTGTATTGTCCTTATACCCGTATGGCCCTTATAATCGGCTTGTTCTTAGAACCGGCTCAATCATAGTACCAGCTCGTTCTTAAAATCGGCTCGTTAATAAAACCAGCCCGTCCTTATAACCGGCTCGTTCTTCGAACATGGTCGTTTTTAGAAACGGCGCGTTCTTTGAATTGTATTGCCCTTAGAACCGGCTCGTTTTTAGAACCAGCTCGTTCTTAGAACCGGCTCGTTCTTAGAACCGGCTCATTCTTAGAACTGGCTAGTTCTTAGAACCAACTCGTTTTTAGAACCGGCTTGACCTTTGAATCGTATTGTCCTTAAAACCAACTCGTTCATAGAACCAGCTCGTTATTAAATCCAGCTCGTTCTTTTGAACGGGGTCGTTCTTAGAACTAGCTCGTTCTTAAAACCGGCTCGTTCTTAGAACCGGCTCGTTCTCACAATCGACTCGTCCTTACAACCGACTCGTTCTTACAACTGACTCGTTCTTACAACCGACTTGTTCTTAACACCAACTCGTTCTTCATGTCCTTGTATTGTCCTTAGAACCGGCTCACTCCTACAACCGGCTCGTTATTCATGTCCTTGTATTGTCCTTATACCCGTATGGATCTTATAATTGGCTTGTTCTTAGAACCAGCTCAATCATAGTACCAGCTCGTTCTTAAAATCGGCTCGTTCATAAAACCAGCCCGTCCTTAACACCGGCTCGTTCTTAGAACATGGTCGTTTTTAGAAACGGCGCGTTCTTTGAATCGTATTGCCCTTAGAACCGGGTCGTTCTTAGAACCAGCTGGTTCTTAGAACCAGCTGGTTCTTAGAACCAGCTCGGTCTTAGAACCAGCTCGTTCTTAGAACCAGCTCGGTCTTAGAACCAGCTCGGTCTTAGAACCAGCTCGGTCTTAGAACCAGCTCGTTCTTAAAACCAGCTGGTTTTTATAACCGTATTATTCTTAAAACCGGCTCGTTCTTAGAACGAGCTCGCTCTTGGAACCAGTTCGTTCTTATAACCAGCCCGTTCTTAGAACGAGCTCGCTCTTGGAACCAGCTCGTTCTTAGAACCGGCTCGTTCTTAGAACCGGCTCGTTCTTAGAACCGGCTCGTTCTTACAACCGGCTCGTTCTCACAATCGACTCGTTCTTACAACTGACTCGTTCTTAACACCAACTCGACCTTGTATTGTCCTTATACCCGTATGGCTCTTATAATCGGCTTGTTCTTAGAACCGGCTCAATCATAGTACCAGCTCGTTCTTAAAATCGGCTCGTTAATAAAACCAGCCCGTCCTTATAACCGGCTCGTTCTTCGAACATGGTCGTTTTTAGAAACGGCGCGTTCTTTGAATTGTATTGCCCTTAGAACCGGCTCGTTTTTAGAACCAGCTCGTTCTTAGAACCGGCTCGTTCTTAGAACCGGCTCATTCTTAGAACTGGCTAGTTCTTAGAACTGGCTAGTTCTTAGAACCAACTCGTTTTTAGAACCGGCTTGACCTTTGAATCGTATTGTCCTTAAAACCAACTCGTTCATAGAACCAGCTCGTTATTAAATCCAGCTCGTTCTTTTGAACGGGGTCGTTCTTAGAACTAGCTCGTTCTTAAAACCGGCTCGTTCTTAGAACCGGCTCGTTCTCACAATCGACTCGTCCTTACAACCGACTCGTTCTTACAACTGACTCGTTCTTACAACCGACTTGTTCTTAACACCAACTCGTTCTTCATGTCCTTGTATTGTCCTTAGAACCGGCTCACTCCTACAACCGGCTCGTTATTCATGTCCTTGTATTGTCCTTATACCCGTATGGATCTTATAATCGGCTTGTTCTTAGAACCAGCTCAATCATAGTACCAGCTCGTTCTTAAAATCGGCTCGTTCATAAAACCAGCCCGTCCTTAACACCGGCTCGTTCTTAGAACATGGTCGTTTTTAGAAACGGCGCGTTCTTTGAATCGTATTGCCCTTAGAACCGGGTCGTTCTTAGAACCAGCTCGTTCCTAGAACCGGCTCGTTCTTAGAACCGGCTCACTCTTTGAACTCGCTAGTTCTTAGAACCAACTCGTTTTTAGAACCGGCTCGTCCTTTGAATCGTATTGTCTTTAAAACCGGCTCGTTCATAGAAGCAGCTCGTTATTAAAACCAGCTCGTTCTTTTGAACGGGGTCGTTATTAGAACCAGCTCGTTCTTAAAACCGGCTCGTTCTTAGAATCGGCTCGTTCTTAGAACCGGCTCGTTCTTAGAACCGGCTCGTTCTTAGCACCGGCTCGTTCTTAGAACCGGCTCGTTCTTACAACCGGCTCGATCTTACAATCGGCTCGATCTTACAACCGGCTCGTTCATAGAACCAGCTCGTTCTTTTCAACGGGTTCGTTCTTAGAACCAGCTTGTTCTTAGAACTAGCTCGTTCTCAGGACCAACTCAATCTTACAATCGGCTAGATCTTACAACCGGCTCGTACTTACAACCGGCTCGTTCTTAACTCTAGCTCGTTCTTCATGTCTTTGTATTGTTCCTAAAACCGGCTCGTTCTAAAAACCGGCTCAATCATGGAACCAGCTCGTTCTTATGAAAGCCATGAAAAGGAATCTTCATAGTGAACTTAAAGAGTTTCTTAGATCTGCCAGGAGGGATCTTTGCATTAATTCAAGAAGAAAATTAAATCAGACTCTGTAGCGAAGTGTGCGGCAATTTGTGTGCGGTATTTTTTTCTACGACGTACTGACATATGCTTACCCTTAGCATCCCAATACCGAAATGGGCTTTGCAGCCTTGCCGCTTCTTTTCCGGGTCAGCCTAATAAGCCCAAGTAATCTTTGTAGTTTTCACGCGGTGAAACAGCCATTTTGTTTCTTATCTATTGCTTTAATGTTTGCTATCTAGAATTTATATAGTACTCCGTTTGATTTTTTTCAATCTAACAGATATGACTTGCAGTAAAACGTATCGTTTGCATTTTTCATGCACTCTAGGTCGTTGTTCCACCATGGATCCATTGGTTTGTGCGGCTGTTGAACTCGAGTTCTATTTGGGTAGCAGCTATGATAGTAGTTAAATTGTTATCAAAAAGCGACAGTCTTTTATTGCAATTCAATCATGAACCTGTTGCAACTTTCAAAGTTGCCTACCCAGATCACGTTTTAAATTTGAAGATGCATCCCCAGCTTTCTTGAAGCAAACATCTAACCACACGCTTGTCTTTGAAGTTTTGTGACACGTCTGCGGCATGTATGCTGCTGCCTAGTTTCTGTACCCTTTTAGGACACAAAACACAAATTGCTTCTTGATCCCAACAAGTGTCAACTCTTTGACAATCTCCATTTGACGCTTACCTCAAGACATTCCTTTTAGCTTTCCTCGCTGACTTACCTTAGGCGACCAGCGACTGCTAACAATTTCGAACAGGTCGTAGAGCCACAACATCCCGCTTAACATATAAAATTTAGCAGCCCATTTTCCAAGGTTACACGGCTACCGCGACCTGTATAACGGGAAAGGTGTTTAAGTATGCCTGTGAATGTGTGCAAAGGCCTAAGCCGCTAAGGTCGTTGCGTCTTCTTGTCGTGCGTTTGTTTATGTGTGGCTTAGTTTTCAGCTCTCGCACACTGAAAAAGGTTTTAGCTCGGTTAATTTTAAGAACGGCGGACACAGGGCCGCGTCCAGGGTAGACATATATCCTGGTGTCCAGCCAGGCAGCCGCTGCTGCGAATGCTCCCCGTGTACGCAAGTACATCAAGCACATGATAAATACATGCGCATGCAATCTCACATAAACGGACACAACTCAACGTCTCAGCTCGAAGAATAAAAGAGGAAAAAGACATGCTCCCTTTTGCGTGTCTAGTAGATTGTGGCTGGGATGAATCGGTCAGTTGCTCGGATCCGGAATGATCCCAGTGGTCCATATGTTCGAGTCTGGTATTGCCTAGCGTTTTTGCGCCTTAGTGGCCGCAGTAGTCTTACTAGCTAGTACAAGCGGTGGTGATAACGGCGACGCCTGACATGCATGAAGTCGTGACTCCGGTAGTAGATAGGCAGCATAGGTGTGCGCGTGTGAACGCCTGCCTCCAAGAAGACGATCAAGCATGATGAACATAGCAACGAACAGACAATGAAGACAAGGAAAATCGAAAAGATGAAAAGAAAAGGGTAAAACCAAGAAAGAACAAATAAAAGGAGAAAAAGAAAAAACAGGATGGGCGGCTGTGGCAACAGCAAAAGCGGCAGAAACGAAATTACCAAGAAGAGCTAAAGCTAGAAAATTCCAGCTCCGGCCGCCAGGCCGGCCAGCCTGGCTAGCCGACAGGTTGGGTGGTGGGCAACCGCTTCGCCGGATCGGGAGCACAAAGCCCTTATGACCTAGCAAGAAAAAAAAGGAGAAGAAAGGAGTAATAAAGGAATCTGGAAAAAATAAAGGAAAGATAGAAAGAAAGTAAAAAGCTAGCAACCAAGGCGGCAGTCATACGGAACAGCGAAGAGCACACCGAAGGCGAACATTGAACATTCAGAACTCAAGACGGGAAGACAGGATCTGCTGTAGGTCGGCATCATCCCCGTCATTGCCACATTGCCGCCGTTTCGCGGCATGCGCAGAGAAGGCTTTTGCAAAAGTCGATGTTGATGATGATGACAACAACAATGAGGGCGTCTGGCGCAACGGTAGCCCAGTAAAATGTAGGGAAAATAGAAGTATAACATACAGAGAGAAAGATAGTATGTATCAGACGGCAGATATAGAGTGGAAGATCCTTTGTATGAAGGGGGACAAGAAGATATTTATAAGGAAGGAAAATACGATATAGGGAGAGAGGAGATATAACACCATAGATTGAGCGGAGCTGTAAGAAGCACGACAAGACGAACACAGATGTGTGCGCACATACGTACAGATAGAAAAGCGGCGCATGCCTGAACCTGAACATCGCGTTGCGGGTCGCATCGCGGGGTTCACACCTGCAAAAACCGTTCTAAAATACCTGCCGGAGCAGAGAGTGCTCGAGCACGCACTGGCGGCGCCCTAGTGAAGACGCATCGCCGTTCATAGGTGAGGAGAGAAACACAAGGGTGGCCTCTGTCACCGCCCTCCTGCCACCAGGAGAACGACCGACTCGTCCCGTCGTATTCCAAGAGTGAGTCGTGCGTGATGGCCAGCAGCAGAAAGTGGATTTTTTTCTAACAAGGAACGCGTATGGACAAGGCTGGGAAAAAAGGAAATGATTATAGTGGAAGGGAGAAAGAAAAGGAAGATGATGTAAAGATGAAATGCAGAAGAAACGAACTCAGGGGAAAAGCGGAAATGACAGCGGTGTAAGATCGCCATGAATAGAACGTACTGTAAACGTTGTAGGGTGCCTGTATATATATATATATATATATATATATATATATATATATATATATATATATATATATATATATATATATATATATATATATGGGAGATTGTAGATCTGCCATCCCAGCTTTCCACAAGATGGCAGCTAATTATTTTAATATCACTGATAACTTTCTCGACTGGGAAAATAAGCAACACACAACCGTTTGTCATGTTTATTTTATATGTCGATAAATGTTTAGAAAGTTGTTATTAAAGAGACTTCTGCAGTGCTTATGCAATGTACGGACAGAGGTTAGCCTAACAGTAATTAAAATAAAAAAATTGACGCAATAACGTTTCCGCGAAGGGACCCGTAAAACATAGTGTTTGGAAAGCATTCCTCCAACCTGTTTAGTTATTTCTTGCCTGCTGTCCTGGGGCCTTTTTGTGGGAAAAAGTGCTGGGCGGAGATTTGGATCTGGCGCACGCCAAATCCCGCACCATAGGTCAATAGAATTATAATTAGCACAGCGCACCCCGGGGTGATTTAACGGGTCTATGGACTAAGAACCTGATACTTAATCAAAATTCGTGGCATGAATGCAGACATGGCGAGCTTACCTGTAGATGGAGGGAGTAATATGTGTTTTTAAACGTCATTATAAAACTTAAAATTCGCTTGGAATTAAAAAGAAGGGATTGAAACCCAGAAGCGGGACACTTAGCACGAGGTAGTGTTAGACAATTCCAAACCACAGAGGGTGGAAAGGCATTCGGGTTAGTGGGTTTGCGAGTTCCACACTAGACGCTATAACCTGCCAGCCCCGTATGCGTATCATGCATTCCCAAGTCCTTTAAAATAAATTAAAAAAAACATTGCAATGAAGCACACCAGTTCGTTTACTCTCGTCGTTGTTATTTTCACTGTGATTTTTATCCACCTTATTAATTTTAAAACAGCACGTGAAGACTCTCATGGTGTTTGGAATAGAGGGGATCGAGAAATTGTAGAGCTCTCCGTTTATTTAAATTGAGAACGGTCCCGATGAAAATTTACGTTACGCGCCCCGTTACGCGCAAACAGATAAGTGGAAAAGCGAAATAGGCCATATCGCTCATTCAAGCCCAAGAGTGCTCAGCGAGGTATGATAAATGTTAAATCAGGAGAATCGATGACGATTTTTTGTGCATTGCAGTTATGTGCAGGCTCATAACTACAATGTACATAACTTATCATCCGAATCGTTTATCAAATGCTCTTAATAATGACTAAATAATTTGATAGGACATTTGCGTAAAGACACAAAACAAACGAGTAGCAAGTATATATATATATATATATATATATATATATATATATATATATATATATATATATATATATGTATATATATATATATATATATATACTGAAGAAACGAAGCAAAGGGGTAAACCGACCACTTTGACGCAAAGATTTGCAGGTTTGATCACGACACAGTAGGGTCACGTGATCACGACCCTGGGTGTACCAGGGTCTTTCACGTTTTACATTGTTGTAAAAGGCTCATTTTTCGTAACCGGTAAGAGTTCGAGATGAAACACTTATTGTGTGACCAGCTACGGAGAGCATTTTGCTAAACCCCACTTTGCAGCGCCCGCTCGAAAGCACCCACTATTTCAACTTTGATACAAAACCATAATTGCGAAAGTAAGATAAGGTGACACGCCCGCGAGTCTATGACTAATGCACGCGCAGTTACTTGGGGATTTAGTTTCACAGTTTTGCACAAGCGGTTTTCCTCGAGCGTAATAGGCGATTCCAGATCAAGGCTTATCCAGAAGGCCTAAGTTGTCAGAACGGAACTTGGCAAACCAGCTATAGCACCTTGGCGAACACGCTCCAAATATTTCGGACAGTTTTTGCAGGAGTAAGACCTTTCTGAACGAATATAAAATTGCCGCCAGTAACTGGCATTGTTCGATGTTCATTTCGCCAGAAGTTATATGGCGAAAACAACGAATGAGATCAATTTACGAAGCTTTCGAATAATCTACGGTTCTGCGCTTGCGTATACATTTGTTTTGTAAGCAATGCAGAATTTTTAGAGGCGTGACGAATAATTAAAAAACACAACTAAGAATTCCAATCACATTCTGTCCAATTTGATGCATACGAGGGCGGGTCGAAGAATTATGTTGTAGATTTCTTTAAAAAAAACAGTATTTATTAAACATTACAAATTATTTTTGTTTTCTTCAAAATAGCCCCATCCCGCTACAGTGGACTTGTGCTACATTTGTTTCCCACTTCGAACAAAAAATTAACGCATTTTCGGGAATTGAGGTGAATCGCTCCTCCGATTTTTTTTCTATAGTCTTGAAACATTGTTTTTTTACTTTCTTGCCATGAGAACAGGAAACTTTTACACAAAGTCAAGTTTGCCAAATAGAGAGATTATGGAAAATTATAAAATAATTTTTATTTATCATATAATCCGAAATTGACGCTGGATCTGCTCTGAGTTTCTTTGATCGACTCTCTCCTTGGAAGCACCATCGGGAGGATTAGGCTTTGGTCTTGATGTTGCAACCATATATCCATGACTCGCCGACTTGTAATCATTCTCTGAAGCAAGGGTTTTTTGTTGCCGTCTAATTATTTAATTCGGGCATTCCTGACGGGCGTTAATTTACTGGAAATTCAACAATTTGGAACGAACTTCGCTGCTAGTTTTCTTATCCCCGTGGGGACACATGTATACGCGGACGTTCTCATCGACCGGTTTCTGGAATCAGGTTCCTGTCATCACCGATTTGTTGGATTTGGATGCACGGGCGAGAATCTGGGCTGCACATTTCCTGTCGATTTGTTTGGTTGTGAGTCGGGCCCCCGATTAAATTTTGTTTTTAACACAAAACGTGTTACACCTTCATAATTTTCAGTTCCTCAAAAATCGCCGAACTTCTATTTTTACTTCATTAAACCAAACTCAAACAATAAACGCTGCGACCAATTGACATTTTTTTTTAATTAAAGGAATGACTCGTAATAACCTGACCAGCTGAAATTTGAAACTGCCACTTTGAAATAACGTTTTTCCCACCTTAAAGCGGCAGGACGTGTGAGAACATCATAGCGTTTCCATTGCAAAATTTGGCGATTAGTAGCAGCTAGGTGTCATCCGACTTCTGAACAGCGGAAAGTGTTCAACCGGCCGATATTCATCGATGGATAGGGTCGCGTACGGAAGAGACTGTGTGTCCGACAAATCAGTGAGAAAGTAAAATGGCCGTTTTCATGACGACATCACAAGTAGGGGAACAACCAAGTGGAAAGTTTGGCAGTGATGTGGAGGCCAGTGTTGGACCAGTGTGCACAATTGTGCACGGTAAGTTTGTTACCGGAAGGTGTGCGCGCAGTGGGTTCCGTACAATCTCAGCGAATTGTGAAAGGAACTACGTATGGAGCTAGAACTGCAAGCCTGTTCCGGTTCCGTAAAGGCTCCGATTTTTTTAAGATGATCATCACTGGTGACGAGCGTAAGTGCTAGCACTTCAAACCAGATAAAAAGCTGGACAGCATGAACTAAAAGCATTGTCGCATCTCCCACATAAAGCTGTGCCCTTAGCAGACAAGGTGCTGCTTACCGTCGTTTTTGACGTCCGGCTGCTCACAGAGGAATTTATTTGGCTCCTCGATAACGCGCATCCACACGTTTCCAGGGTCACGCAAAGTGTACTGGTCAGGTTCAACTGGGAACAGTTTGAGCATCCGCCTGACAGCCCGGACATGCCGCTCTGAAACCTCTATCAGTTTGGTCTGCTAAAAACATTTCAAAGGGAGAAGTTTAAAGTCGGATGACAAGCTGCTGGACACAGTAGAGGACTGGCTCTTATCACAGCCTCAGGAACTCTGGGGACAGGAAATCCTTCGGCTTGTAAAATAGTGAGAGGCTTGTGCTCAGGTATTTGGGGATTACATTTTAATAAAGACTTCAATTATATAAATAGAAAAGAATACCCACAGTGTAGCGTATATTTTCATCATAATATATATATATATATATATATATATATATATATATATATATATATATATATATATATATAATGTATGTAACATCAAATTACATACATAATTACCATGTTTACGCAAGTTTACACATTGGACCCCATTGGTGTTTTTAGTAGCCCAACCTGAAGCAGCATATTATAATTTCAACCGGCTTGATAGTCACGACGTTTCATACCTTTTTACTTGAACCCATCTTATACACAAAGTGTTTCGTCAAAATTAGGACGCTGTTCGACTTGAATCCTCCTCGTATTAGGAATACGCTTAACCGGTTACTAGTACCACGCGCAAGCTCATGTTTAATAGAGAACGAATACGTATTACTTATGGCAGAAACGTGATCGTCATCGTCGGAATAGGAGTGAAAAGCACCTGTTGTCCGTGTCCTCCGTGCCGGACGTACCTGCGACCAGATTTCAGTTTTCCTTGGTGTCAGTCTATGCACAGTTCAGCAAATTGCAGTATTTCATGGTGGAAGAAGAAGCAGATCAGGTGCAAGAGCAGGGGAACAGGTGAGAAAACGGAAACAGCTCTTCTCGCAGAAGCCAACAGACTCTTTCGATGTCCTTCGCTCCTTCTTTCATTCAAGCACGAAGAAGTAGGACGTCTTCGTTTTTTTCTCCGACGAGAACAAATTATTGCATATGCAATAGCTGAAACGACCACTAGCTTGCCTACGATACAGCTGAAGCCCTTATTATGGGAAATAGCAAATCCGCGACCAGTGCTCACGTTCTGAGCGTGATGTCCAGGGAAAGAGACGCCGTGCTTCCGTACTTCTCCAGAAAGACCAAACCATAACAGAATTACCTGAGTATTCTAGAAACTGTCGTGAAGTCGTGTGTACATATATGACGTATCTAGAGGACTAACATACGTCTTTTAGCAAGATGGCGCTCCCGCTCATACCAGCCATTTCGTTCAGGAGTGGCTATCTGAGCATACAAGCATACATTTTTAAGTCAACGTCGTATGACCGCTGAACAGCCCCAATTTGAATTCGTTGGACTACTGCGAATGTGGCGTGATTAACCGAGTGTCGTAAACTTTGTGGGCTGCCTATCAGCCAACATTTACCGTCTACAAAAGTGTTTCCGCATTGCTTTGTAAGCCGGACCTTATAAATACAAAAGCACAACAACCCGTACACCTATGAGTCTCCTCCAACCGCAAGGCGCACGCGAGTACATCATGCCAAAGCGCTCGGGACTGAGCAACAATTTAAGTCTCAACATGTTAACGTAGACTCATTCATTACTGCTATTTAGGAAACGTGCAAACAATTTTTTTTTTGTAGAGGTGGAAAATGCTTTACGCACACCCTCCGATGTTAATGAAGGGTAGTGTGGGACTAAACGCCGGGGAAGAGTATAATACTCGATCCAATCCGCTCGTTCTACCCACTAAAAACCACCTCTCCCACCCTCTTCTGGTTCGGAATTGTGAACCATTACATCGAGACCAGAAGAGGGGAGTCCCGTGCTGCGACCCTCTCCTTAGTCTACGACTATGTCCCGAGCAGAGAGTGGGTCCTGCTCGGGAGTGAACACTAGAGGCCTAGTGTTGAATCGCGATCTGCGGCGATTTTCATGGCGACATTTTTCGCGCATAAGCCCGTCCAAGTATTGGGTTCCGGCGTGCCAGTCCGTTGTCGACTTGAGCATGTTGGCCACGATGGTCGTGGTCGGGCTACCTTTGTGGACATAGGAGGAGCCCGTGCGGTAGGCCGCAAGGGCCTCGCAGTCCTCTACGGTGTGCGCCGCGTCGTCGGGTGCGCCTGTGGTGCAGAGAACGCAGATATCTGTATTCGCCTTGCCTATCCGGAAAAGGTACGACTGGAATTGTCCATGCCCTGTGAGCACTTGCACGGAGTGATATGTAAGTGCTCCCTTGAGCTTATATCAGGTTATGAGGTTTGTGATTAGGCTTCTTGTGCAGGCCACTCTGGTATCCCCAGCTGGTGGGTTGGACCACGTGCCCGCCCATGTGACCAGGGAGTGCTCCCGTGCTTGGGTCCATGAAGTGTCGCCGTCCTTCTTGCGCTTGCTTCTTTCTTCAGCAAGTATGTCCCAAGGGATCTGGCAGGCGAGCGTCAACAGGACGTCCGTCGAGAGGCCCGCGTGACCCTGATGGCCATCGCTCTTTGGGAGCTTCGTATCATGCGCCGTGCCTTTGCGGTCCGCAGCGCCATACCAGCCCATATGGGCGCGGCATACAGAGCGATGGCCTCTGCCACGGCCGCTAGGAGCACCCGCTTGGCGTGCGTTGCGCCCCCCTCGCGAGGAAGGATGCGTGCAAGGTTGGTGGCGACCTTCGCGACCTTCTGTATGATGCTTTGGATGTGTGGCAGGCCGGTGAAACCTGTGTCCAGCGTTACGCCTAAGTACTTTGCCTCCCGTTTGTGCAAACAATCTATATAAGGACATTTTGACGTAAGCTTATATATGGGTTTTGAACCTCGAACTAAAAAAGTGATTAACTTAAGTGCGGGCTTTATTAAATAAGCGTGTTCGTCAGTTGCCCCTATATAAATAATAAATAAATATTCAAACGATCAGTTGTGTACACTACAGTTATGCGTAGGCTCTAGCTTTCAAAGTGCAAATGGACGCGCTGATGTAACGATTAGCCTTTAAATATTCGAAAGCATGATACCTATAACATATGTTACGACCTACAGCTATTACTGGATGTATGAAATGTCTAAATACAATGTGATGGAGCTATATCGATTCATCCAAATTAACAGTTTTTTTTACCTCGCTAAGCAAATGTAGAGCTAAGCAATGCTGAGAAAGCGACAATTTTATTCGCTGGCCATCGTTGGATGTCTTTCAGTTTTGTCAAACACGTTGGCATAATTCTTCCGTCTCGCCAACGAACAACTCTTGTGTTCTCTCGTGTTCCCACATTTTCTAAAGTTATGGCCGGCCAGCCACATTGATATAAATGCTTTTAGGAATTTTATTCACTTACTTAAACACAACAATTCTACCCCACATTCTATTGGAAAAAGTTTTTTACGAGTTTGACGACCCCCTCAAATACCTAGGGACAGTCGACGCAGTCTTAAACACTGCAAATTTGGCTAAAAGACGTAATAAACAAACTAAATAGTAAGCAAATGTAAACACGTATTCAATTAACTATGTAGAGTTCAACGTGATCAAGTTTACTTTCTACGCTAACACAAAGTTGCGGAAGACAGAAAGAAGAAAATAACAACGAAGAAGAAAAACATATAAGAGAAGGAGTGTGTTTGTGTGTGGGTGTGTGTGTGAGTGTAGAAGAGGAAGAAAAGTAGTATGGTGGAGAAGAGTGTGCTTTGGAGAAGAGTTGGACAGAAACAAGCAAGAATGCAACAGGGGGCAACTGGGCAAAAAGAAAAACAATGGTGACGAAGACAGCGAGGTACTACTTACTACTCTACATCGAAGTTGTTCTCGATAGTCTCAAGGGAGACAACTACAAGCAGCGGCAGCAGCAGCAGCAGTAGCAGACTTCATCCGCTTAGCAACTCTGATGTCGGACCAGGCGACCGACCCGGCCGCCGCCATCGCTATCATCATCATCATCACCATCACCATCATCGCCACGCCGCCACCACCACCACCACCACCACCACCACCATCATCATCATCATCATTCTCCTCCTCTTCCTCCTCCTATCACCACCATATCTGTTCCTGCGATCGGCTATATGTCTCGGCTGACGGCCGCGTATGGTTTCGTGCGTCGGTCGACCCGAACTGCCGGCGAATGACGACGAACAGACAGAAGCTCACAGTCACTCACAGTCGGTCACGTACACGGCACCCATCGCGCCTGGTTCGGCTGACCCTCCGTCCGACAACCGCCATCACACGGCCGCACCACTGCCGCTACCCCACAAGCTACCCCCCAAGCAGCAGTCAATCCCCGATCGTTTCTTTCTACTACTCCTGCTCCTCCTGCTCCTGCTCCTCCTTCTCCTGCTCCTGCTCCTCCTTCTCCTGCTCCTCCTTCTCCTGCTCCTCCTTCTCCTGCTTTTCCTGGTGACTAACAAAAGACGACCCGACCCGCCCGTCCGTTTGGCCAGCCCGCTTGGCGATCACTACCGCGCTATGCCGCCGCTGCTGCTATGACTAACACAAAGAAAGAAGACAATAAGCACTGGTGACCATACATACATACAGCAAGCAGCTTGTTCTTTCATGTCGACCAACTAACTCCACGTCGACCGCATAGCCTCGATGGCCACCGAGCAGAGCAGCTGCGGTCACCGCGCCTCCCGAAACTTACTCGCCAAAAACTAGATCATTACAAGACTGCATCAGGATATATATATATATATACATATAAAGAAGAGAAAAAAAGTAAAAGACAATAATATATATATATATATATAGTGCTAGCCAAAAAGAAGGCAGTTCGCCGCACATCCTCGCGCAGCGTAATAAGTAAATATTCCTGTGAGCTCGTTAAATTCATTCTGGTGTCAATTAATTTGCTATTCATAGTTTCAATACGCATATACGCACACTAGTTTAGAAGTCTGTTTTATTCAATACGCACACTAATTTAAAAGTCATCAAGGCAGCGCGTGAGCGCACCGCGACGTAGTATCTTAGCATTCAATTTTAGAAATTTCACTAATCGCGTAGACCGCATCACTGGTAGCATCACTGGACAGGAGCGTGTGAAGCTATCGAGTCGATTTGCCGTAGTGATATTGTATAGACCAACTATTATTTTGCATCCTTATTTCATTTGAATTCGTTATCTGACCATGGGCTAAACGGATAACATGCCGAGGGAGCAGTTACGGAGACATGGCAATCGACCTTAGCACGTTACCGTCGTTTTTAATATGCGATATCTGTGAGACTCCTGTTGTGGTCAGGGTAGTGCAGAGTTAAAGACATGAAAACCCACTTCGCTGCAGAGTATCTTAAATTGATAAACGCATACGTTTTGTGGCTGGTAACATATATGGCCGCTCGACTTGGCTGTCAGCGTTACAGTTTTTAATCATTTTTAATAGCCTGACGTTTATTTGTGTGGCTGGCCCTAAACATATCGTTTACCTCATATGCACACATGGCGTTCCTTCTCTTGCCGATAAGAAAACAACTTAGTACAACTTTAACTCTCCTGGCAGACTCCTCTGGTAGTATAGAGCCCATGTGCTATGAGGCCTAGATTAAATCTTGCGCGGCTAATTCACATACGCTCGTATACTCTACGATATTGCTCGAATTGTTTTTTTTAATAATTACAACGCTTTATTTGTGTCTCACGTTCCCACAGAACAGGCGACGTCTTGCTAGACTCAAATGATATATTTAATATCGGTGCCTTACTTCGCCTACTAGTCAACGCTGCTTTAAATCATCCACTTAGTTCCCACATTGAAATAATAGGCAACATCAGAATGCTATACCTTAGCTTTGTGACCATTAACGATTCATAATAGTAATCTTCATCACCCGCAATCCTTTCTTCATTTTGAGTTGGTCTTAGGCCTAATCCATCTGCGAATTCATTGATCACCAGCGATGTCAAGAGGCTCTGCGACTCACAGCGTCAGGAGGCTTAGCCTTGCTGATATTCGCGGGGGTGTAGGGAATAACAATTTTGCGTTGACGCAGCTGTGCGTCTCTCTTCATCTTCCCTTTCAGTGTTGGCATGCAGCCAAGGCAGGGTGTAGATCCACCTGACAGAGGAAAATTTTAACTTCTCCGGGAGGTGCTTTACGACGTACATGACGCGTGTGTCCTGACTGGCTGGGCGCCAATGATAGAGGCATTTCGGCTGAGACTGCTCTCGAGAATGTTTACAGCCTCACCGCTCCGCCAATTAATTCTTGAAGACATCGGGGAGAAAAGTTGCACAGGCGGCAGAGATCAAGAGACTAGACGTCTTTCTTTCAGCTTGGTTTTGCCGGGGCGACCTGCGACGATCGCCGCCTTAAGTGTTCGTCGTAAAGAATTTCACGAAAAGCACTCTCAATACACTTATCGACTGTACCTACAGGCATGCGCTAAGTTCTATTCAGTCAGCTGACCGCCATTCCGGAGGATGTCGCTGCGCCTTCCCTCTCTCGTTGGGACGGCAAAGGCAACAAAAACCAACTGTCCGTCAAATTAAGTTGTAATATAAGCGATCTTAACGAGCATGCTCTGTTTGGATGCGATAAATAAATGATGGATAGATGTATGTATGCGCGGCTGTATCGATTTGCCCTATCACCGTCATCCGGGTCCGGGTGGCCCCGCAATTACGACAGTATGCATGCAGCCGATAGTTTTAGCGCCACCTTGCACACGCTAGGCGCCCTCCACTGCGCGTTCTGCCCTCACTCAAAACATTGTGAGCATGACGGAGTGCCGAAGCCATGTCTGTATGTCTGCCACGCTTCAGCAGCTAGCGCCGTCGACATCGCAGACGGGTTGCCGTTTGCATCACCTTCACACTTGCCGCTACGACTATCGACCACGCAGTAGCAGTGCTGCGTAAACCAAAGAAAACAACCTTTATACCTTGGAAGGGACTCTATTCAGCGGGCAGGCGTTTACGACAAAGCGCTTTTCGCTGCGTTATTCTTAGTATACTTGCCTCTAATATATTAAAAGAGCAGGCGATTTCTTTAGAGAGCGCCTATTGCGAGATGTGCAACGGAGCAATGCCGCCTCGATTCGTGGAACTCTCCACCGGCCGTTGGTTCCTACAGTGTGTCCCTCGTAATGATGCATACGTCCGAATGGATCAAAAGGTTATGTCCCATCTTTTATGTGTGTCGAATATATATAGATATATATTATATATATATATATATAATATCATATGTGTATATATGTATATATATAAATATATAGGTATATATATATATATATATATATATATATATATATTATATACATATATGCCAACGTTTTACCCGTTTACCATTCTGCGTAGACTCGGTTGCTCATCTGCAAAACCTGCGAGACAAGACTATCTCAGGAAGATTGGTGATTTTTTAGAGGAGGAGATGTCACAAAACAGGCCCATCAAAACAGAATACTGCCATTGTTGGAGGAGACTTGAGTCGGAGAACGCACGTGGCACATGTTGTTATATGATATACACGTTGACGGCAGAGAAAAAGGCGTTTTACACATGAGACGCAGCAAACGACATCCTAAAGCTCTTTAAATAACTAAGGTTTGATTAGACAACCGTTACCAGGGCATTAACCAGATTTGGTATTCATTCTAAGCTCCGTAAAGTAGTTCGTGTTACTATAATATTGAATTACTAAAAACATGATTTCAAATGCAAACTGTTGGCAACATGTCAGACAATTAGAACGGCTTTTAACGAATATTTGGGGCAGACGTGTAATCAGCCCATTGAAAAGATTGACGTTATTCTTTAGCTGCACAACGCGAGCAGTCATGCGATGCCAAGGTTTGAGTGTTCATTGGATCGTAGCTTATGGGGCACCTACCATACTTCCCGGACATTGTTTGGCACTATCATTTGCGCCCTTTGTTCAAAAACTTTTTAGCTGCAAAATCTGTATATTCTAAAATAATTTGTACAATCGAATAAAATATGCCGTCGACTACTAAGAGAAAGTACTTCTACAAGATAAGGATCAAAACCTGATTAAGCGGTAAGAGGCTGTTGAACGGGTAGGCAGTGGGGTTCGTACAAAATTAAACGTTTTTTCTTTCTAAAAAACGTCTGTTTTTGCTGTAAACGCATAAGGCCAAAAACTCAGCGCTTACCTAAGAGACAAACAAATGCCTTTTCCTTTTTCGCGTTCATTTTGTAGGTAATTTTTCTTTCGTTACGTTTATATATATATATATATATATATATATATATACAAGTAGCATCGCCTCTCTCTGCCACTATCCGTACTTTCATTGAAATTCTCGTAGGAATTGTGTGCCATGGATCGCACAAACACCACCACCTCCGCCATTCCCAGTGTCTCGAGCAGCGGCAGCAGTAGCAGCAATCCGAACTGTCTATATATCCGGTCGACTGTATTCGTTGCACGTCTTCTTCGACACGGGAGAGACAAAGAGATCGCTGCGAAAAAATCACCGCAAACCGTTTGAAACGCAAATGTCGCTACGGCATGAGTTTTTCTTGTGCTGCGCTCCGGTCACGCTCATTGCTCAGCAAGAGTCGAAACGTAGTCTAGTCGAGCGCAACGCAAGGACGCACGAATCGAGAGGAGAAAGAGCTCGTCACCATAAACAAGGCAAATCGCTGTTGCCCGCGCAGCTCAGTCCTGTATGAACTAAAGTGAAACACTAAAACGCGTACACACGTTCACGCATGCATATTCCAAGGGGAAGGTAGGGGTGATATAAAGTTGACGGTGCATTCGCTTAAATGATTTCTCTAGAAGCACACATTGTGTGTGGTACAACAAACATTGTTTGTGTCACAACAAAAACAAACATTGTAACAGTTTGAAAAATATAGCAGCTTACTCTTCCAATCAGGCACTCTGATTATCATGCTTCCACTCTCGAAAGACGGACTTGTAAGATGGCGTCAGTGATTAGCCTATGCTTATAGAAGCTGTACAGTAATTAGCATGCGCTTACAGACGTTGCACAGTAATAAGCATATGCTCAAAGAAGTATTGCAGTGATTAATGTATGCTTAAAAAAGCAATACAATAATTACGCATATGATTATAGATGTATACAATGATACAGAAAAAGGCCTGCTGACATGTTTGACAGCGGACCGCTACGATAATGTGCCTGCATCCACACCTCGTAGGGATGCCCTCGACGATTCGCGATATGTACTAGTTTGCTTACGATGTGTTAGCACTACGAATAATCATTTCCTGAATCTTGAACACTTATAGAGTTTCTCCTCAACCAGTGAAGACGATCTGAATCCGATTTTGTCAAGAGCAAGATCAGCTACATTAAAATGCGATTCCGGGTTGCGCTTGCAAGGCTGTTTGATCGGCTCGTTTACATTAATGTCTGCGAAATGCCTTCTGCTAATGCGATCGTCACTTGAAGAAAACATGAGTACGATCCCCGTCCGTCTGTATGCACGACAAATACGACAATCGCCGAACTCGATTTAGTTTGATCAGCTCACGCTTGAGGAAGATCCGAAGCGTCATCGTAACTTCAACGGCAGCATGTGAGTGCCGGCCAATCATGTCAGTGAGGTAGAGCCCTGGAGGGTAGACGATTTCGACAGTTTGACAGAAATCACGAGTTGTACAACTTCGTTTCATCGCGTGCCTGCAGCTCACAACGGTATCTATCGGCGATCTTGTAGGCTTTACTTTTCTTGCCGTAGGTTTTGAGGACTTTAGCTAACTGATCAGCACTCGGGTTATCGACGACGCTAGTTGCCGTTGGCTAGCATTTTTCTTTAAGACTCATGCGCTTGTATAGCAGGGCGCCAGGCCGGCAAGAAGAAAAGCATCGACTAGAGTCAATTCCTATGGAAAAGTATCCCTCCAGAGTCTACGATAGTTCCCAATACGCTGCCTGCCGGAACGTTCTCTTCGGACAAAACATCTCTCAGCTGGGTGAACTTGGCCACCCTCGAAATTTAAACCTAGCTCTGAATTCTTGCTAGATGCGACCGGCTGCAAATTTTGAGACAGAAGGACCGCTACCCGCGTCAATTACGTGGCTGTAACTCTCGATAATGACCCGACTGTAGCCACCCGCGTCAAACATAAGGTCCGCAAATACCGATCGGCTGTACCACGCGAAGTACCACGGGCACATATGATTGCTCCGAGTCAGGAATCGAAGCCATGATCAAGACGAGCGGTCACTGGAAAAGACTATTGCACGTGGATTTGAACGTGCAGTTCACAGAATTAATGACGGAACGTATTATAACAGTATTAAGGTCCTCCTACTATTACTTGCCTGCCAAGGGAGGCCCCATTGGCCACAGCTAGAAATTTTAACGCAGGGCTGAATATAAAAAATCTGAACAGACGAAAACTTTTTGATACATAATAAACGAGACAGAATAATATGTGTTCAGTAGCACAGAGCTCAGTACCTAACAGCACTGTCTCTAAACATTAGTAAGAGACATGTTTGCTACTTAAGCTAACATGCAATAAACCTGAGATAGAGATCGATGACTGTGTGATCTAGGGAGGCTTAATACACGTAATGACCGAGACGGAATGTTAGGATGTCAGTAACGCAGAGCTTTGTACTTATGAATACTGCCTTCGAACATTAGTAATAGACATTTTATTACTGAAACGAATAAACGCGGTAAACCTGGGCACGGGATTGCGACTTGTGTGGTTTGGAAAGGGGGACAATAAGAAGATGGTTTTCAGGGTTTAGTAGTGGTTTTACCTGTACCCGAAGAAATAGACCTTAAACAGTATGAACACAGTTTAGTAGACTGATTCAGGGTGCAATATTCATCACCTCGCCAAAAGGTAATCAAACGTCCGTGTTAAACAAACGATTTAGTGCGCCTAGAAGTTAGATAATTCTTTAAGGTCTTTCTGGTACTGCAACCGCTAGCGTTGGTAGTCAACATATTGGTTAGGCAAACTTATTGCGAGTAAAGACAAATATTCATAAAGCGTGAATAATAAAACTTACTTCATTAGACTGAAGAAAGCTGTGTAGGTGGCTGGGGTGGGCAAAAACAGTGCTCCGTAGAGCCAGTTAGATTGGTAGAGTGCATTGCAATGACGCTGGGTAGAGTCCAGTCCTAAGAAGTTCCAAAGGTAGGGGAAGCAGGCAACACGAGAGGAAAAGTCTCGGCTAGTGAGGGATATTGCAACAAGAGAAGTTTTGAAAGCCATGACTAGAGCACTAGGCTAACTGCTGAGAAAGAACACTAAAATGAGACCTAATAGGGATGCAGTTAATGTATAAGACGGGAAAAGCCTGAAGTGAATAACCCACTGATCCCGAAAGGGAAAACTTAATATTAAGTTAGAATCGTGAAAGAGAATAGCGATAAAGAGCTGTTTGTATAAAATATTATTAGCAATTATAACAAAAACAAGAATTGCTGAGAATGGCACAAGGTACGGCAACGGGTGCGACAGATACCATGGGGCAAGTAAACAAAGGTTTATTATTAATAATAATACTAATATGTGCATGTGTCACAATTACTTACACAGTAGATATATAATAATTGCAATATTGCTTGTATTAGTATAGTTTGAGTGTCGGTTACCACTCAACATCATCTTGGCGTTGTCTGTCTGTAGTTCCAATTGGTCCGTTGCGGCCTCAAATAGCTTCGTCTCGAGTTCTTTTGTCAGTTTGAGTGCGTAATAATAATTATGTTCCGGCTAGAATATTGTTTTTAAATATTTCCTCAAAATACCTTAGCCTTTGATAGCTGCCAGATTAACGTTACTTTGAGCAATCGAACTACAGGTTTGTAGCGTGACCACAGTCATGCCCTGTTTAAGGCCGCGACAACGTTCCACCGTACGGCCGTCGTATACTTCAGCACAACCGACTCAATAAAGTGACGTCGAGCTCGGCGGGGCCATAAGGGAGCAATAGCAGTAGCCTTATTGTAGTAGCGGTGATGGTGGAAGGTTAGAGAAGGCTGTCTGGATTCGGTAAGCTGAGAATGCAGCCGTGCAGCTACTGTTTGTCCCCTCTGGCGAAAGGGCCACACTATTTTCACTTGATCGCGCGGCCGGGGCTTGTGGTCGTCGTCAGCAACTCCGTATGAGCGGACCCCAAGAAGGACACCTTTTCTAGCTAAGGCCCTTGGCCACCGCCCCCCCGCCAACCAGAACCACGGAACTTCGTGGAGCTTCGAGCTCCGAAGGCTGAGCGACGTATATATATATATATATATATAACAACAGCAGCAGCCACAACGAAAACAACAACAGTAACAGCAACAACGACAACACCAACGGTGGTAAGTGCCTTCGCACTTGTCGCCGTCCACTGTCTGAGACAGAGCGCGGAAGGAGTAACACTTCTACAGTAATACATCTGAGTGTCGTAAAAATTACTTTTACTAGCAGAGTTAATAGACCTATAAAGTAGAGGGAATCGGCGAGGGGCCAATTCCTCCAGGCCTCTCTTCTCTGCACCGTACGATTGATTGTAAGATGGCTCGCAGGGCACCCATAACTAGGACCCGTAATGAAGTCGTTCCTTCTTCTAAGCGGTCAGATCAGTGAGACCGGCGCCAGTAACCGTAACAACAACAACGAGCCGCAAGGCCGTGAATTTGCCCATTGGGAAGACATTCGAACATCTAGAAAGTCAAGCGGAACACGTAACAAGTTCACTGAAGGTCTGGTACTGGGCACATACAATCTCCACAGCTTATGACAGATTGCATGTCGTTATGAATGTCAGCACTATAGAAACATGTGAAAACAAGTCTCAAGTATATGTGTGTATAAAAAACGTTTTGAAAACAAATAAATAAATAAATAAATAGACAGAAAAAATATGTTTTGTCTTCCCTGGTAACGCACATTTCTTCTTTTGTATTCTTTTGTGTTAAGTTAACAACAAAAATACAGTACAACATAGTTTAGGACATACAAGATACAAGGTTTGGTAACGTGACTAGGTCAATCTAATATGTGTCGCTGCCTTCAACGCGGTACATAGTGACAGTTTATGCAGGTGAAGTATGTCTACTAATGCCACCTTTTCTTTTCTAACCTTGTAATTTATACATTTTGGAGGCAGAGCCCTGTTGAAAGCTCGACACTAAGGTAGCAGAAGCTGCTAACGCTAATTTACATTATTTAAACGCGCGGAACACAAAATTCTGCTAGGGATAATCTTTAGTGATATCTTATATAGGGATACGAGGTAATACTTACCATCAAATGATGTACCTTATAAATCAAGGTGGATAAACGACCTGCTTAGAAAAAAGCTCTGAGTTTATATTACCTGCCTGGGAGTGGATTAGCTAATCAGTTTACGTACTACTAGCTTACTTCAGTTTTGAAAACTATAATGACGAATCTAAAGATCGGCGTATATGTAACTGAATACGCATATGCAGTTTCTAAAGAAGGTCTAATAAGAACAAGTGGTCTATGCGGGGAGTATTTAGAAAGGAATCTTTAGGCACAATGCTGGAAAACCACTGACTAGAACCGAAACTTCATTACCGAAAGGGGCTTTTTGTCATCTCCAAAAGATGCGCGGAGGTTATCTTTCTCTCATAAAGTCTAGAGTCGTGATATGCCATATATAGGATTTGCTCAGTGGCTCGTGCCCCCAGCTAGTACAGACAGATTATGGACAGCCGCAACAGGGCAATAAGCATGTCATATTGAATGAATATATCTTTGTATGAGTACTTCACACATAATCGCTCTTACAGTGTGTAAACAACACGCGGCGTAGTAGTTGTAGCTAGAGTTGTCGTGTAAACCGTGGCAGCATGGTAGTGAACATTCGTAGATACAAAATTCCGTTTACCTCCATTCGTCGAATTGGTCGGCCAAAGCGCACAAACTGCCAAATAAGCGCGTGTGAAAAGCCCAGTGCTTGCTCAGTGGCAAACGGAGCGATACGATCAGTACTGAGTCAGGACAACGTCCACGTAATTAGTTGATACCTCTAAAATCTAAATATAAAGAACGTTTTACAACAAATGCATAAACGCGTTAACAAAGACGACAGCGTTAACAATATTCGTCAGATAATATCACAGTTTATTAATATTTGTATTGTGCCGTTGCTTTGCAATAGGGCGTCTATTTAGAAAGATGTCTGTACTTTACCGTCAGTACCCAGCGCAATGGAACGTGTGCGGGGAACACTTTATCTGTCGCTCCAGCGGGACAGGTGGCGCAGCGGACACCGCCACGGCGACAAAAGCAGACTAAGAAGACACGTAAACTTAGACCACTATTGTTCTCAATGGTAATGAGAAAACATTTACGGCAACTAGCCAGTGACCCCCCAAATGTCAAAGCCCTACAGTCTCTCCTTTTCGAAGGAAGGTAGGACATCTGGCAAAAGGCATCCAACTTTCCAGGTAGGTGATGCATCGTAAGCGGTAGGACGAAAAGGAACAAATTGAAGAGAGCCGTCCTTGTGAACTAAGCTGTCCCACCAGCCTTGAAGGAGAAGACCTGAGCAGGTTGTAGTCTGCAAAGGACAATCGTCGCGGGCAACCTTTGAACCAACCGGGTGTTGCCATGGGAGAGACGCCAGTTGTCGGCCCTCGAGTGACCCCAGGGCGGCAACTCTCGTTGCAATCCTTAGAAGTAACCGAATATATATATATATATATATAAATATATACATTATGTATTGCACTAATTTCTGTTTACGGGATACAGATCTCATCAAATGGCTACACTTGTCCATTGCGAACTTAAAAGTACGTCGCAAAATAAACGCCAATTTTCTAAAGAGAGTCCTAGTAGTTCGTCGCAATAACCACCAACTGGCTTGTTTGTCTGTACGCCTCGGCAGCACTCTTTGTGGAGGACCTTAGGTATAGGTACTTTGTTACCGGATTTGCAATACATGGATACTGAAAGACTGGATGGACCCGCGTCTTCGCGTCAGGGGTCGCGCAAGACTCCCACTCGGACACGAGTGGTAGATGAGGAGTGAGCCATCGGTGCCGTGGATTTAAACATTCACATGTATATATTAAATTCCTAAATAAATCATCATTCATATATATATATATATATATATATATATATATATGGATATTATATATATATATATATATATATATATATATATATATATATATATATATATATATATGGATATTATACATGGATTTTATATGAAGTAATAAACACGAAGCGAGTTTCACGAAATACCACGAAAGTGCGAATGCAAGCTATGAGGAGAATCGTGTAATCTGTATCAACTCCAGCAGTGCACAAGAGCAATACCGCTGACAAAACGACGTAGTAAGGGCTGTACTACAAATATGTATAAACCAAACAAACTCTCTCTCTTTCTTTCTCTCTCTCTCTCTCTCTCTCTCTATATATATATATATATATATATATATTATATATATATATATACATATATATATCATATATATATATATAGCGAGAGAGAGAGAGAGGAGAGAGAGAGAGTTGGCATACACGAGTAGTGAACTTACTTTATTTAACTCGTACGGGGTTAACAATTGTCCCCTAACGAACATGACCTATCCCTAACACATCCCCTAACAACATACACGAGTATATACATACATACATAACTACATAATATAAAGATAGTGTGCTACTTTAGGAAGTAGGGAAAAGCGTCTACTATCATATAGCGCAGGCACACAATACAAAAATATCAAGTCAACATCGGCAGAGTGTCTACACAACGCTGCGATATCACTGCAGTTCCACCGCTCACGTCGAACGCACACTAGATATGTTTGGTGTTGGCATCCTATCGCAGAACCAATTTGCTCTGTACTCCAGGTTTCAACAGAAGCATATCAGCAGGGGGTACTTGGTTCGGACAGGACGTTAGACGCTCCGCTGGCAAGAACATCGCTCCGTCCTCGGCTCGAGCTGCGCGGTTGTCCCAAAATACTGCATTATCGGCCGGCTACAATAAGCGACTAAACCTGCTTGCGTGATTTAAAAATATTAGCCTGTGAACGACGATAGGTTTTTTTGCCGGTCTCTATTAAGCCCGGCATGCTATAAGTAAATAAAACTACAACGAGAAACCTTAGGCAAACATCCTTAGAAAAGGCAACAGCGGACGGGATCGTAATTACTGTAGCTCCGTCTAGAGTTTTTTTTATGAACTCGGCTAATTATGACGGCCGCGAGCTCCGTTCTACTCTATAGGCAGTCCTGTCACTGGGGGTAGGGAAACCTCGGTTGTGGGCTTTCCTTCTTGTCCCCTTGCCATCTGCGATTCTGTCGCTTGCAGGCTCGTTAGGAGACATGTACTTGGAAGTGAAGCAGTGTAGGTAGACAGACTTGATAAAATTCACTTTCGTCGTGTTTAAAGGCGTTATATATATATATATATATATATATATATATATATTCATACTCGTATGTGGCCAGCTAATGTGGAACGGGAGCTACATTAAACTAGTGTTTTATGAATTATTATCGTACGTTTACAAACCGTTATATTTTTTGTCACTCACAAATGTTTACTTACTGATATATATGTATGTATGTATATATATATATATATATATATATATATTAATGTCAGCCAGATATATTATCACACATGTTGTGTAGAAATAGTACAATTAAAATTAATGCATATGTATGCCTACACATATTTGGACTTGGTTATCTAGACTAGTTAGAGACGGGACTAGGGTACAGGAAGCAGCATGGTATCTACCGCAAGGTATTTTACAACGTTGACATATACATGAGTCCGAGGGATCATGGAACCCGGGGGTCGCACGGTGAAAACCATGCTCGGCGAACCTAGTCACCACATGGCGGTTAGATCGGCTCGGCCCTTTTTATGCCTGGTTTTGCTCCTGTGCTAAAGAAATCCGCATTGATTTCAGCAAACTTGCACTCCCACGTTTTGAGGACGTTGACGTGGTTGGAATATGTGGGGCAAGCCGAAACGTCGTCTTAGCTCCTCGACAAATAGGGGGTGTCCGTGAAGAGATAGACAAGTCGGGTGCGGGCTGAGCGTTATATTTATGTAGTCAAGCCTGGATACCCCGGGATACTCCGTCAGTTTTCGTACGCAGAGTATGTTATTGTGCTCAATTATCTTTAGCAATAATCCCTAGTAGCCTATGATCTTCCTCTTATACAACATACTGCCTTTGTCGCTTGGTATAGACTGTGAGTTTGCTACCTTTTCATTAAGTTCTATACCGTTAATCTGTAGGGGTTTTTGCTTGGATACCATAATTGTTTGTATCAAATGCGTTTTGGACTTTAAGATCAGCAAATTTGTATGTCCAGTTGATTACGCAATAAAAAGGAATAGACTAGCTGTATCCCCCTGGGTCACTTGAGTCGTCTGGGTTGCAAGGCCATAATGCTGTAGACTACGATTTCATAAATAATGTTTAAAATTACACTAGCACATGCCCTGCTACAGTAATGATATTAAACTGTTTAAATGCAAATATCAATACGCTTGTTGAGAATACATCTACAATCACTTAATTAAACACAATCCCATTTCAGTTTTAGGATATGCTGCAAAAAGCTTTGCGGCCATTTGACAAGCGTCCTTCCTTAGTAATGCCCGAGCTTTTATAAACACTTAAATTATAGCACTAAACATATAAACTAAAAAATCAAAACCTTCAAATAATACACATGGATGTTTAATGCTTACCCTTCTTTTGAACTAGTATAAACATTACGATCTATGACTAAAAAAAGAAAACGCCTATGAGCATGACGAAACGCTAGCGACTGGTAACGTTGCGTACATTTTAGTTTAAACAAAAAATGATCATTTATGTTGATTGTTGTTGACAAATGAATACATAATCTAAACAAAATCAATATTCTGTGAAATGCTTCCTAAACGCATACATTCGAAGGACAAAAGCATTAATAATAATGTGTACACGTGGCGTGGTTTACACGTGTACGATCATGATTGTGTTGTAGCTATAAAACCAGGCACATACACACAAACATCCGCATGCATGTTTTAGAGGCATAGTGTAAATTAGAGATGTATTTAAAACTACATTGGTGAGGACGAATGCTGGAAAAAGTAAGTACTGATTTATTTCTCCAAAAAACAGTTAGTGACTGAATCGACGCCTTACGATTGGGATAGTGCAATATGTACAAGCCCAAAAGCACAAACCGTGTCAATGATTAATCGTTTGTCCTGATTAGTCGAAGAGGTCACAAAATGTATTCAAACAATCGCGTCAATAACGGAAACTATATATCTGACAACATTTAACTGCAGGAATAATTGGTCAATTAAGATAGGCAGTACGTTTATCACTAGGTTGAATCATGCAATCACATTGAAGGTTAGGAGCAATCAAAATTTGCTAAAGCTAAAGGAATATCACCACTCTCTTCGACGACCATGGCATGAATACTCTAAAACAATTTTCTGGCCATATTTCCTACGTAATTGTTCTATTATAAATATAAGTGCATTTTGCTAGGTAAACACAGTTCTTCTTAAGCAAAGTGAAAATATTATGTTGATCTGAAAGGTACAAAGACGAAGTAGTGCAGAAGAATCTCTCACTGGATCTAAAAACTTCTCGGGCTGTCCTGCAGCCAAGATTTGACGTCCACGGTACTGCGGCATTGCTTCAAAGACGAACCCCCATATATACAAATGTGCGGCGGTGGGGCTCGAACCCGCGCACCTATGTGTCGATCGATTTCCCACTGCATAAAAAGATAGAGATATAGTGATTCGAATTAATGCTTAAACATTTTGAGCACATGCGTTGCGAGTAGTTTTCCGTTTTTATATACCTGTGTACAGTGTCGCTTATGTCGCAAATAAAACTCGACAGCACAGAAAAGCAATTACAAACGAGACTATCTAAAAATGGCCTTGGACGCGGTCTCAAAGGCTGTATCTGCGCATACTTATAAACGTGTTTGTATGTATAAGAGGAGTTCGCATGTATTCGCATGTATATGCAAACACGCATATAAGTATGCGCAGATACCGCCTTTATATATATATATATATATATATATATATATATATAATGCAGCTTAGCATACATGAAAACGTTTGAATATCTGTCTTCCTATACTTACGTATGGTGTGTGCACATCCGCGGTCCATGAACGAGACCTTCTTCAGCTGTGTCATATTCATAAACCGCCTGCCGATATGAGCCGACGTACAAAGACGTAGTGAGTCTGTAGCGTGATTGTTAGTTACCTTTTGTGACAAGGATAGCGCCTACAACCGATCGTCCATACGATCAGCCGGGCAGACATTAAGGCACCAAGCATACTTATTCGAACGTGCAAACAACATTGCCGGCGGCAACATGGAGCTGCCTAATGCGGCAACTTAGCCTTCCGCTGTTTTGGTTTCCCCAGTCCACTCCCTTCCATAGCATCGTAAGTATCTAACGATGCCTTATTTGACGTGGTGCTACTACGATTACTAGTTTTGTTGCTCGAGAAACCCCGCGAGCTCACCAGCCAGCACCTGTACAAGATGGATGAGCTCACTGATCGGGGCAATCGCCCAAGTTTCTTCCAAAGGGATTGCGCTCCTCCTCCCCTCTAAATCCCAAAATTCCTGTGATGACGAAGCTCGGCGTCGTCTTCCGCTCAGTCGTCGTCAACGGAGCAGAACTCGCTCTTTTCCCCGACTTAGTCTGGCCGATCGACTACGATCGCCCTGTGGGGTACGATGAAGCAAAAAGGCGAGAAGACTAGAAGTAGACGACGTTTTCGTCCCTGCTGGCGTCGGGGCCGATCGCCGCCTAACCACGCCTATCGACCCAATCCCAGTGCTAAACAGCTCTTTGAGTTCTGAGGCAGGAAGATGGCCCACGAGTGGTGGAAAAGACGGCACTATGCGAGCAAAGTGGGGCTGGTCTACCGGACGTCGGCAATGATGGGCCGTGCGGGCGGCCGACAATGCGACGATAGCTGATTAGAGGTAACTGTTGGCGGTCAGCTCACGGCCAACAGAAGCAGTATCCCTCACAGTTGGGGCATACTGTGAATGAGGACAGGGAAAGCGGCAAAGTGAGTATTAGGGGAGACGGTGGTGATCTCCTAACAGGCTTGCCAATGTGGTGATGACCGACGAGTAGAGCCTGCCCTTTCGTTCAGCTTCAATGGTGTCGACGGCCGTCATCTGGTGAGGGCCCTGAAACAAGTCGGCTGTTTGTAGGGAAAAACTGGGGCGCCGGGGGTTAGCTGCGCAAACTGGCGTCGCGGGCCGTACTGGCTTGAGTCACGGTTTCAGTGGCTCGACTTGGCAGACAAGAGCGCTCATTTACCGCCTTGTCCGGTGATAGGCGGTTCGCCTGGGAGAGGCGTTTAGGGCGCGCACTACATCAGTTTGGGCTCACTTCCCGACCGCTGCTTCTGTCGTTGCTGATTTCCTCTGGGGTGAACTGAGGTTGCTGATTTCCTCTGGGGTGAACTGAGGTTGCTGATTTCCTCTGGGGTAAACTGGTTTCGGAAATTGAGGATAGTCGCGCACGAAAGATAATGCCGATGCTCAAGATGGCAGCCGATGGAAGGCGATGACAGGAAAAGATCGGCTTGCAAACGACAAGGCCGAAATCAATATGGATGGCCTCCTGGTGCTTTTAGTAGCAACCCACTCTATCCGATGAGTGTTGCTAGACAAGCTAACAAAAAGTGATAAACGAATGTAAGAGGGCTTTAAGAAAAATGCTTGGGATACGAGCTGGCAGCTTGTCGTTGCTACTGTTAACGACGTTCTCCCTCTCGTCGGTTTTCTCCATACTTGTTGTTGTTATTATTATTCAAAACGTTATTATCCTATTGCACTTATTGTTAAGATCATCACTACAATCACTGTTTCTGCATTCTTGCAATTGTATTATTGTAACCGCTCGTAGGTATCCTTAAACGCGTCTTGTAGTTGTTGAAGAGGCTTTAAAAATAAATAAAATCAGTAGTTAAACTTACACAAGGGAGACCGCACAACTTACACCGGGATTCAAAGGAAATGGTGAAGTTCTACATTCTCTAATGCTAGTAGATACTTACAGTGATTTCAGTACTAGTAGCCAAACTGTACTCTTTGGTATACAGCAGTTCAGTCCACGTTGTTTTATTTTTATTGACAGCAGCCTGCGTTATTATCTCTAGCGTTAGTCAAACTGCAAACATAATGATACTTGCTTGATCTGCCTTTCAAACTGACTGTCTTGAGTTCCTACGTATGAAGCTAACGCACTAGCCCCACCACCTGATATTATTTCCCAATGCATGTTTTGTTTTCTGCTACTCCTCTTACTGTATTCTCATGAAGGAAGCAATGTTTGCGTTGCCCCCTTCGCCTTTTTGCCCTCGAAGAAAAATCCATCTACTTAGCTTCTCCTCTTACGGCCAGTGGGCGTAAGGGCTGTAGCGGGCTGTGCGGTTGCTACTTTGCGTGAATATTTGGTGGCTCGACACCTGCCCAACGAGGGCACTGGTGGCACATTACTGGCAAGCATCATCACCTCTGGCAAAGGCGGTGGCGGCCACGGAGCGGGCAACAGCGACAATGGTGAGGTCGACGAAAATGCAGAGCAAAACAGTGGCCATATTGAATAACAACATATTTGCATTTAAATTGGAGCTACTTGCCTTCTTTGAGGGGCCGACTAGCGGACAGGACGCCACCGGTCTTTCCGCTGCTGCCACACCGTCTGAGGCCGATATG
>QVRM01006573.1:0-172500 GCA_003439945.1 Dermanyssus gallinae | reverse complement strand
TATGTATTGATAAAATTTTCGTTTACATTAGAACAATAGGAAATATTGTGATGATTTATTAATTATTACATTAGAATAATACAATGAATAGCCAATTCACAGTGGATTAAGCGGGTGCTATGCTTCAGTACATTCCAAAGCGAAAAAGTGGATATGTCTCTGTCTACTGTGAGAAGGGGATACAAGGTAAGGCTACCCCTTTAGGTATTCTTCGTGATTTCTTTAACGGGATTATGAATGAAGGACGAATACTCAGATTTTACCACATCGCCAGACTCTCTACCGTATTCAGGGGAAACATGGTTACCGAAGTGATCCTTGCCAGGGAATCGCCTTACAAAAAACGCTCAACAGGATATGATTTTAGCTGGTTGTAATGAGACTGAAGGCTGCGATGAGCCACACCCTTCCGCCTGAAGAATTGGGGCGTTTGGAAGGATGTGAGACGCAATTCTTGTGCTACAATCCGAGACTGTGGCAAAGCTATAAGGCAATCTCATTCTGTTTTCATTAGCTAAATTAAAGCCTTTTACAACGCCACTCGCCACTTATTGATCAACGGCATTAACAAAGATTTCAAGTATTTTCGGTAAGGGCGACCTTTTAGTTGAGGCGTTCTTGAGGCAGAGCAAAACGTGGGGACTCTAGGGAGACTCACACAGCTGCATCATATTTACCGTTGTCCTTTCTAACCTTGTTAGCCATGTGCAACGAGATATCGGGAACTGGTGGTGGTGCACGATAATGATATCTTTGTCTTCTATAAAGACGTTGGCGCCATCAATTGCATCACTCAAATGGATGAGACATGCCTTGGTTCAAAGGGTTGCATATAAGGACCCGGAAACCAGGGCCGTCAATCAGAGATTTGCAAAGAGTGATACTATCATTTGCTCTGGTAAGTCTCACGAGTTTGTAAACCCTTTACCGTATTCGCGACGCACATATCATAGGCCTTGGCTGAAATTTCCTGGGTACCAAAAGTCAAAGGACTCTCCGTTGACGCAGCTCTGCATCTTTTTATGCTGTAAAGGCTTTTAAAGATGGCATGCAAACTAGACACGGCGTGGGCCCTCAGAGAAACAAAGTTTAGCTCGCTTAGGAAGTGCTTTACAACGTACATAAAAGAAGTACTCTGCGTTTCTATTAGGGCTAGAAGCCAATTCTTGCATGTTCTGACTGGCTGTGCGTTGATGATAGAGGCGCTTCGGCTGAGAATGCCTACAACATTTCAGCTTCACCATTTTCTTATGAGGCGAGGGACAAAAGTAATACTGGCAGCGGCGGACATGGCTATCACTTTGTGTGTTTGTCCAAATTATTTCACTAGGAGCACTCCAAATGTACTCGATTCTGCGTGCAGAACAGTGCTGAGTACCACTCAGTCAACTATCCGGCGCTTTGGATTAGGTCGCTACACTTTCTCTTTTGTTAGGACGGCAGAAAACAGGAAACATATTATAAAGTGAGCGATCTTGACTATACTCTGTTTGAGTGCAATAAATAAATAATAACGATGAGTAAACTATCGGGACGTTTCCCAGAGGCCATGGAAAACCGCGCTTTTCGCAAAAGATGTCGTTAAAAACATAAGATGTTTTTCGCTACTGGATAAGAGACTCTACATTATTTTGATGACGCTACATAACTAACTATTAAGAGTGAGTGCCGTTATCACCACTGAAAGAGAACGTGATGCCAGCTACTCCGCCTAGGCTGCAAAGCCTAGGGGAATATGTTCGGGGATGTCCTCCACTCTATCGGCGCAGTGGATGCGCATGGCGCTGGGGGCCTTCAAGTCTAAACGTGTACGACCAAGAGCCGTCGTGCCCCGTCAAAACCTGTCTGATTAGAAAGTGAGTTTTTTGCCAGGAATAGGTGCGCGAAGGCTCGCAATAGGGTTCCCCTCTCCAGGTCGTCCTCTTTATGTGGCACTAGCTTGTCGCGTGCTACTGCTTCTTACCGTTCTGATGCGTTAAATACTCTCACAGGGAACAGCGTTCCAGTGTATATATCGAGCATTTTGGTGAGGCAAAGTATTTAGCGGCCACAGGATTTGGTTTGTCGCCCTGATCAGTTAGGGATATCCCGAAGACCCAGACCGAGACAAATCCCGAAATTTCTGACCGTGCCAACGGTCTTGGTTTTGCGGCCATCTAGGAACAGATAGAGGTTTATACAGCGTCTTCGGCCCGTCAAAATATCGCCTTACCTTTGGGTCAGTCCAAGGCAAGCTGCCAGCAGTCGTCATTCCTTGTTTGCACAATTATCGAGTTTACTTGGTGTCCGTCCCCGGTAAAGACGAGGGCGTCCGCATAAACAAAGAAGTCGACATCGAAGAGTCTCCCATCAACGGCGTGTCGCCATACGCTATATTCCCTAGGAGGCCATGTATGGATCCTTGTAGCATATATCCATCTGTTCGAAATGGCTGTGTAGGATTAAATCAGCAGTTTTTTTTATAATTCGTGTAAATATAACGTATAATAACACGTTCTTGCGGAGGCGGATAAATGCGTTTCTTTTACGCAAAGTATAACCTCTAAGTAAACATTACGCGTTTTCAGAAGGTACTTGCTGAAAGTGACTAGCTTAAACTTACTTGAAACCGAAACTCTCTGACAACTTTTGAGGGCGTGCCTCCATGAACAACTCAGAATTTTAGGCCTGCTTTATCCGACATAGATCAGACTTGTTTCGAACTTTGGAGTTTCAAATACTGTAACTCAAAAAATGCCAAACGAAGTTGCCATGCATGGCATCTAATCGACTATAATTCGCGTTTCTTCTGAGATTGCAAATCTGGTTGGCCATTGCCCTACTACTTAATGTATGTGCTGCAAAACGCCTGTGTGGCAGAAAACCCCAATTAAATCCATTATGAATAATGGATGCTGTTGCTGAGAGCCAACTAATCGCACATAGTATTCTTCTACTAGCCAACACTGGAAATGGACGCGTGCAATTCGATCTAGGAATGCTTTGATGAACTGTATAATAAAGGCCACGGTTGTCCTGATTTGCACAAATGTGCATTGTTCGTGTAAGTTCCTATTGAACTAACCAGGTGATGATAGCCATAAACAGGTATATACATAGATACCTGATAAACAGGTATATACATAGATACCTGATAAACAGGTATATACATAGATACCTGATAAACAGGTATATACATAGATACCTAAGCGTAACTATATAGAGAGATACATATCTAGTATAGACGTGAGGATCGTCACATACAAGACCAGACCAGAGGTGAGAGGCACTGAAATTGTCCAGATCTAACACGTCTCGAACTTTTTAACTCTACTTTTGCACTCCGAGACAAAATTCTCAACGGGTATCATGCGCGGTGTTTTCAACCTCAATCAAATCAACGTAACAGCGGTGCACAGTCTGACATTAGGTACATAAAGGGGCTTCTTACCCGCATTGACAATCAAAGTGCCCGCTTTATGTACATTGTGAAACAGACAAGACGTTGATGTCAAATCAAATCACCTTATCAAATAAAAATGGAATACAATGGTGTTCCATATTTAAATGATGCTTTTATCGCGCAAACAAACCTTTGATTATTTTAACGCACAGAGGCAAAACTTGCCTCTGGGTTTTAAGACCGTGGGATGGACGTGAGAAAAAAGAAAACTATGCATTGTAATCTGTTAACTATGTTGTGTGCAACCGCGGAGAGCTATTTCAAAAAAGGAATTGAGTTTATAAACTTTATAAAGTACTTTCGCTTGCAAGTCACCTTTTATTAAAAGTCATACCGTGAGCATATTTAAAAACGACTATATAAAATAGTTGGAACCTGTTGTAAAGGAATAGGCCCGTCGAAATCCAGTAGTTAATATTAGGATCCTAGTTAGCTGGTCTAAAATTTCAGTATCGCTACATTCAACGATTGCATGCATTATCGTTTTGCCGGCCAGTTCGAAGAGAAACGTGTTCGTAGGTATAACGTAAACCAATAATAGCTGTTATTTATTTGCATGAGTTGATGCCGTATCAAGTTAATGTCAAGTAATCGTTTGTTGTAAGATAATTAATTAGGCAGTGTTGTTTAGAGAGCACTTATTTGCACTTTCACCTGCAAGGCCACGGCTCGAAAAGAGCTCCTTATTTACGATAATTCAAAGCACACATATACAGTATTAGTATGACTTTCCGCGGCGCTCACCTTGAATGCCCACACATCTGGACCGATCTCTATTGGCCTACAACTGGAAATGCCCAATACGCTAAGGCCAAGACACCAAAGGCCCTGATCAGTACCTTTCTCACTGCGCCTTAGCGTTCGATTTGATTTGAGTGAAAAAAGAAGCCCAACGTTGCCCATCCAAAGTATATCAAAGAGTGAGCTTCTCTTCAAACAAAGCCGACCTGAGTAGAAGCAAAGGCAAGGCCACCCATTGACCCTCTACCGACAGACAAAATTACAAAGGCCAAAGACAGAGCTTTCATATAGTTTAGGGGCTTGTGGGCGCGCGCCGCTCTTAAGAAGAACTTCTCCAATTATAAGTTTTTATGAGGTAAGACCCAACGACTCCGCTCCAACTCCAAATTCGACAGCCGCCTGCAGCCGAATCCGATCCGTCACTGAATGAACGAGGCATCGCCTAACGAAGCGCCCGAACAAACGAAAAAAAGTGTGAAAAATCTACGCTTTTTTCAATCTACACCACATCGATGTTCGAGCTTCGGCCCGCATCGCTATCGGCATCTTCTGCCTGTCTCGGCTAGCTCAACACCTACGAGCCTCCTACCGATCGCCCCGTAACCCGGCTCATATCGAAGGACGAAGGAAGGCTGCTTCTTCCGCGTCGCGTCGTCTTCCTTTTGCTGCTGTTGCCACCATTCAAGTCGCTTGTTGCATCGTTGTTCGTCGTCTGACGACGTCCTAGTATGCTGGCCACGTCGGCAAGAGCCTACACCTCTTCCACTTCCCATCTCTTCCCCCCCAACGCTGAGATGCCTAGCGGCTTTCGCCGACCGCACGCCGCTCACTCGCCCGTGCCGACGGTTTCGGTACGCTGCCGCTGCCGCCGCCGCCGCTGCAGCAGCCACAACCACCACCACAGACGACTCCTTTTTCTTCATCTTCTCCACCATCAGAGAGCCCAATCCAATTCCCACGTCTCCTGAGGCCTGATCCAGCAGCCCCTTGGCCCTTCCACCACGCCAAACACGTCCGTCTCCGTCAATGCCACCTCGAATGTGTTAGTTGCGCCGGGAATGGCCGTAGTTTATAGCTTACTTTACCGTACGGTTGCTAGAGAAGCCGAAAGCACTTGACTAATCGACGCAGACCATGACGGCCGCTAAGGGGTGCTAGGTTTGTTGGTTATGACAGGCTGTGTAACCTGCCTGAAATAGAGGTCACAGTGGGAACTTTCAGATATTTCTAACAAATTTGTAATTTATGCTTAGTATTGCAGTTGTTATTTAAGTAATTTAAGTTTAGTTTAGTATTTACTTTTCGTCGAGACTATTAAGCAGCTTGTAACGTCTGTACGCATCCCATTGTGTCAATTGTCCGCTTCATAAATTTGAATAAAAAGCAATATTGCTATCGTTTACAATTTGACTACAGTAATACAGTTTTTATCGGCATATAATATGACCGTTTTGAACCTCTTCTTTTTTTACCGGAATTATGTAATTATTTTTATTAATACCCGGGCTAAGTAAATGTGTTTATGCTACATCAAAATGTTTCAAGACAACCAACAATCTAGCGTTTTAATAATTTTACTACGGACCGAACCGCCGAATATATCGCGGCGTGGCAAATATCACTTTTGCTCCAGCATTGTTTGCATCGACATCGTTCCTGCGGCTTATGAGAACCCTTTACGTTGCACAGAACGTGATAAAATCTCTGGGCTGCAAAGACGTAGTTAGATGTCGATGTCTCACGCCGCTAGCTTGCCATTAAGCGTCAAAGAAGCACGGTTTCTTCAGATTCCATCGTTTTTACAGATCTTCCGTCAGCAGCAAACCCTCCAACACGTGAACAACCCTGCTCCTGCATGTATTCGATAGCGCAGAACTCGTTCATTAAACGGATTTTTCTTGCGCTCTTTAACATATTTCCAATGCTTCAACTATTTTATCTCTCGATTATATGTCAAACGCTGCCTTTAAATCCACAAACACAGCAAATAGACAACTCCTTGGTCTGAAGAGCGAATCCCAGATTACTCATAGCAGCTCCCCAATTGTTGTGAATTGTTTTTTCCTTTCCCAAATCCATGCTGCTTCTCCGGTATACCCCCCCCCCTCCAAGAAGGACTCCGGTCTCCTAGTTATTACTCCCGAGGATATCTTGTAAAGGCAGTTTTTCAAGCTTTTCACGCTATTACCCTCCAAGCTTCAGGTTCAATTGCTACTCTCTTTTCTATTAGAATGACACTAAGGTCGCTTTCCTCCAGGCCTGTGGAATTTCCCCCGTGTTTAGGCATTCATTAAATGGGGCTTGCTAGCAGGTGCAAACATCATGGTTATAATTGATGTGTTTATTCCTTCTCAAACCCTTCTCTTGCGCTTTCCATTGTGGTGCATTGTCAATTGATTCTGTCACTTCCCTGTGAGTAAGATTGCTTTCAATGTCCAGACCCTTATTTCCTCCGTAATCTGATTCCACGGACCTTCGTATTCCAGCGGCGCTTTGAGAGTTGTGTCTAACTGGGCCAATAGCTACCTGAAATGTTCAACTAGCCTACCCGCCTCTACTGAACATTGTTTTCACCACGTATGCTTCAGCCATGTATGCGGGCGTTTGCCAGCCTCCTTTATTGTTACTCACTTTTTCCTAGTACTTTCGCTTCTCTCTGTCCCCGCCTGTTGTACATATATGGCCACTATTTTTAGTTAAGATGACATTGCTGCGATCAGATTGTTTGCTACTATTCCCACGCTCATTTTATTCATCGTCGGTCTAACAAGAATCGGTATCCCCCTCTTGGCCTGCCCGAACCCTGTATGCACGATGCCAGTGCATATACCCATGAAATCCCGTATATACAACTGCTCTGGCGCAAAGTTTCATCAAATGAGAACGTCTACGCCTTGTACGCATTATTTCCAAGCAGATATTTTTTTGGCAGATCTAACAATGTCTTAGTGTTAGTTATTAGTGATTTAAAATCTAGAGTCATGGTCACGCAAAGATCTTGGATTGAGTTTACAAGAGGTCATTATGATCAATTGGGGCACAGTTTTGAACCGGATATAATCTTAATTTTTTTTTTACACCATTTTGATACGTCGTTGATTGCACTCTGAGATATAGCACGCTCCTCTTTGATGCTAGAGTGACCATAAGGCAAGTCGTCGGCGTACAATTCGTGAGTAATACTAGCTGGTAACATCTTTAAAATCTTAGATTAGAACACAAAATAAAATTGGTCCAAGACAAGAACTCTGAGGTACACCAGAGGCACAAAATACACATTGATAACGCGTACAGGAATGATCTAACTTTAAAAAGTGAAATGTTCTGAAAGAAATGTCCAAGTTCTAACAACTACTGAAATAAATAAATAAAAACTGTTTAAATCGGACAAACATAAATACCTATTTAATGTGCGGTCTAAAACGGATCTTAAGGTAAAATAAAAATATCATCTATACTAACTAAAAGCAAAAGAAGAGCTCTGTATTGAACAAAATTATCAATCCATTTTGATACGCTCTGACAGGCAAAAGAGCAACTAACACAATCAAATCGTTTCATGAAACGCAGAAAGCCTCCAAATAATCGAAACTATCCTTGTCTCGAGTCATTTCGTTAAGACCGCCGTTCGCGGGCTAAACGGACTGTCTGTTGTTATTTAACTCATAACGGGGTGTAAACAATTGCTCTGTTGATGCTTGGTTAAAACACGGCCAACAAAAAGATCAAGGAGAGGCCAAGTGACGGAAGGAGGCACTGCTCGTAAAACCGGAACGGAGAAGAAACCTTGGCACGCCGCCGTCGCCGCGAACGGAGAAGAAACCTTGTTACTAGAGACATTATTTTCGTCGGCTTTGCATGAAGACGCGACAGCAGCAGGACAAACATGACAGCAACGCCACAGCAGAGACAGAAATAACAGCAACAGACACAGAAGCTGAATGCAAACATACTTAGACGCTGAGTCGACTTGGGGCTCGGCCGTCCGCGACCGTTGCAGAACGTTCGCTTGCGACAGCTCGGATCTAGTTGGCGCCGGCACATCGACACTTAGTGGCTCAAAGAGCAAGCGCGCTATAAGACATACGAGATGAACGACACGACGCACACACATACGTAAAGTTTAGGCCGTGCACACAAACATACAAATATTCATTCAACAAACGTGCATACTTACGTTCGTACAGTTCGGATTTCAGCCGGACCGACTGTGAACCAAAGCTGCACAAAGCAATCGACTCTAGCAGGCCCCCGATCGACTGCCTAACAACGTGTAGCTTCTGTAGCTTGCTGACAGCAAACGATACAACCTTGTCGCTACAATACCTACAAGGTATACGTACCGGCAAAAGTTCAGCGATAGGCTAACTTGACGGTTAGCTTATCGCTGAACTTATTTTTTTCAAGCTGACTTTCAACCAACGTTTAACTCCCACGGGTTTGCTTTCGCATCGCTTCGTAAAACGAACCCGTGAACTTATGTGTCTCCTCCGGTCGCAAAGCGCAAGCCAATGCACCACGCCACCGGGTTCGACTCTAAACACTTCTACCATCACATCACCTGTGCATCGCCGCCTTGCTCCCATCTCACATCGCCCGTCCGCAGACATTTGAGAGCGCGAAATCAATTCAGCGCTCAAGGTGCTTCCTGAGAAGTGAGGCCCAGTCTCCCGGAGCCCAGTCTGCGAGCTAGCCGTTTGGCCCGTTGCTTAAGTATATATATATATATATATATATATATATATATATATATATATATATATAATATATATATATATAGATATATATATATATATATATATATATATATATATATATATATATATATATATATATATATATATATGACGCCTTGCGTTTAATGCGGTCGATAGTCAAAAAAGTAGTACCGTGTAGCTGCACCGTTTGTTGCAGCGGTATTAGGAAACGAAGACTATACCATTGTTTGAGGTCCGAGCTACGGGACAGATAGAGGAGGCCACTACCCACTCGCTCGCACAGTGGTTGGCTTGCAAAGATCCGTATCGTGAGGTCATACGGCAGTCAAGCCTATCTTGGCAATACCGGCGTTTGCGGCCCAACCCGATAACGGCGCTTTTACAGACTTCGCTAGGGGATGCTTGGTCGCCTATCAAATTACCACACGCCCGAGCAGTGTAAGCAGTTGGAGGATAGCAGAAAAGGCAGCTATACCTGGCACAACCGCACAGCGCTGTCAATGTCTGTACTTCCGCTGCGATAAGAGCTGAATGTGCTGCTCTCCCATGAGGAGACACATTATTTCACAGTGGTTCCGCGTAAACGTCAATTTGTCTCGATGTCTCGACACGGTGTGCTGCTGGCAGCACACCGTGTCGTCCCGAGGCGTCTCTAACACCTCGTCCAACGGGTTGGCCCTGGCACGTGGCAGGTGCGCCAGGTAGATACGTGATACATAGCGAATGTACGTACATGTCGTGGCGCAGTAAATCCTGCTACTACAGACGTTCTACGCTTTCTTTCTCCCTCTGTCCCTCGCTCACATATCTGACGTGGTCTTCCTTTGGTTATTTCCGCTATTGGTTGAAAATATATAGTTAGCCAAACTTAGGGACCTGCATGAACAATGTGTGGATTTATCAACTAACGTTTATGTACCTAGTATAAAATGTGATATACAAGGTATGCCAATCATTGTTGTATATTCTGTCTTGTAGTTCCTTGGTGCATGTTCAACAGTTAAAAAAAAGAATTGTTAAATAACACTGCTGTCCATAGAGCTTGTTTATCCTGTATTTAGGGACCCTGGCTAGAACTTGAAGAAATCTCCTTTAAAAAAGACCTGTTTTCATAACACTCGTTTGCGGCAAATCAACTAGGTTGACTAGCTTTATGTTTCTTTTACGACTTAAACATCTTTAAATACTCACGCCATGAGCTGAGGTTCGTTATCAATAAATATAATTTGTCTGTCGCACATTTGTTCGACGGTACGTTTCTCAAAAGCGATTTATACTTTGAGATTTGGTTACTTAATGGAAGCATAGTGTGTGGCTAATTAGATAAGATTTACTTGCTCAGCGTGCGTGTTCATTTGCACAATGACCATGAATGCATGGAAACCCATTTCCTGCAAATTTGCAGATGATGACTGGTTATTCATAATCTCTTTCGTATTCGGTAGCTCTTTTTAGCTCCTTTTTGTCGTGGCCGATGATCAAGTGCGTATCATTAAAGGAATGATCCAGCACTCATATCTGTGCCGTTAATTCCGTGTTTCTCATGTTTTTTCTTAATTTAAGTGCCGAGGACAGTAAGCACTGAGGACGGAGCGTTAGCTTTTTGCCCATCGCCAGGGCTGCATGCGGCGCATATTGCATCCTCGCAACAGAAAGCTGTATCTGCCACTCGTGCTTATAAGCCTCGATGTATCCGCTGCCCTCGGCCTTATATCGATCCCGCCGTAGCGCTCGTGCAAATGCGACTTCTACGAATACAATTTTGCTGACCCATTGTAACATTTCTCATCGACAAAGTCAACCGTCATTGTCGTGCCCCCGCTTCGTGAGTAGGTTGCCACAAGATTTGATGGAAGCAGCGTAGAAGTCGACCTTTAGTCGCCCGAGTGGGTCCAAGGTGTTGCCTGCAAAGAGCGAATACTTTAAGAGTTGCTATCCCCGTCATAAACGTAGGGTTTGTCGCTTCACTTCTGTAGAGTTTCGTGAAATAATTTGATTGATGACGAGCAGTGTCATTTACCTATCTTATGTTTCCATTCATCCATCCACACATGTCGGAGTAGGTCGCTACCACACCGGCTCCCCGAAAAAAGTGAAAAATCAAGTTTCTTGACACCTTAAGTGACACAAATCACCTACAAAAATGGTGCTTAAGTGCGAGTTGTGCTGCGAGAAAAGCTCCACCGACAATATGCTCATGGTTTGCAAGGTATGTAAGACCACTGTACATCCAACGTGCTGGGGCCTGCCTGCAGAGACCAAACCACGAGGGAAGTGGCTCTGCGAAGTATGCGAGGGCACCGCACAATCACCATCTCAACAATCCACTACCGCGGCACTAGCATCCATCCACAATCAACTGTCGGAGATAAAAAACGCCGTTGCAACTGTTCCCAAAATGCACGATGATATTGCAGAAATTACAACAAAAATGGCAGAAATGACTGCTAAAGTGAAACAAATTGACACCATTCAAGAAGACTTGCAGAAACTAACAGAGCGGCTTGACAAAGTGGAAAGCAGCCAAACAATAGAAAGCGCTGACGGCCAGCGGCTTTTGAAACTCGAACAGTCACAGTTACTGCGGGATGTTGTTATACACAACATCCCTGGTCCCGCCAAGGAGTCGTCCGCCACGACTGCTAGCCTAATCAAACAGCTGATCAGTGCTGCTGGTGTTGACAACGTTTCGTTAGTGAAAGCGAGGAGGAGAAGCTACGTAAAAGCCAACAGCGCTATAGTAGCCACACTCGATACTGAAGAAAATGCCCGCAAATTCATAAACCGTATTGGAGACAGGGCCAGACCACTTACCCTTAGCGGGGTCTACCAAACCGCACCAGGAACCTCAAACAACAACAATGAATCCACCGGCGGCAGTTGTAGCAGCGGAACAGCTCAAACCACCATCACAGCCAGCTCTAACATCGCCCCGCAACTATACCAACTAAAAGTGGCATGCAATAAACTGAAGAGCAAATATAACATACACACCAGAACAAACATACACAACTGCTCTATCTATATTAAACACGAGTCTGGAGAGGAGACGCAGATCAAATCACTGGCTGGATTACAAGAATACACAAATGATTTAGAAAAAAAACGGGAAAACACAACCGCAGAGAAAAACGGAGAAAAAAGACCACTTGAAACCACACCTACAAAATATTCAGACCCCAAGAGATTGAATGCTGAGAAGACAAACTAAGCACCACGACAGACTATTACAGAGACTGTAAAATCTATGCAATACATGTCTCCTTTTTTTCTCAACCAAGTGTATTCACGTTCCGACAACTTGATATAACCACATATTTCGGGGAAATAGCACATGCATGGAAGAAAACGTTTCATGTCAACAATATCCATTTAATAATAGTGTAGGTATAAATAAGGAAGCCAGTAAATCATTTAGAGTTTATTTATTGAATATCAGAAGTATTTCAGCAAATCTCGACCTCCTCCTGGGAATGTTGTCAACGAAAACAGCACACGATGCACTGGTCCTCACGGAGACCTGGGGGAGAGAAGACTCCCTAAACAGCATACATATAGATGGTTACAAGAGCTTTTTTTCACCTGAGAGCAAAAGCAGAGCAGGAGGAGTCGCATTATTTATAAACGACAAATACGATACGACACAGGTAGCAGTACAAATGCAAAACGCAGATATATGCTCTGTAAAAATAACAATAACAGACACAACATTACTACTAATAGGCATCTACAGGTCACCCAACAAAAGCTTTTCTTCACCAGAACTGTTCATTCAAGAACTACAAATGATGTGCAAATCAGACAATTCACAAAACACAATAATTCTTACAGATTCAAACATTGATGTTAGCAAATCATCAGAAATCAGCACGACGTACATGGACACCCTGTCAGAAGAAGGTTTTATACTACAAAAAACAGACCACACAAGAGTTACGGCAGATAGCGCCACTACAATCGATCATGTACTGACAAAAACGAGATCAATCGATGTTGCTCATATCGAGTTACAAAGTACCAGAGGCGTGTCTGATCACCGTGCTATTCTGCTAACGCTAGACATAACATCAACCACATTTAAACAACAAAAAAACCGGACACCACCCAAATCCATAAACAGCAAGAAATTTGCGAATGAAGTGCGGAAAATCAAGTGGATCGATTTATTAGGTCATGAAGAGAACCCAGAAGCAATATGTAAGATCATCCAGGCCTCACTACAAACATGCCAGCAAAAAGCCACATACTATACAAAAGAAGGTCATACACGCGCAAAAAAGACCATCCTCAAGCCGTGGATAACATCGAGCATACTAAAAAAAATGAGAGAAAGAGACAGCCTTTTCGAAAGAACTAAAATAAACCCAGGCCTAAAACAGGAACACTGCCGGCTTAGAAACCAAATTAAGTTACAACTAAGACACGCAAAGGATGCCTACTTCAAGGCAAAGTTTGTCGGGGACAAGAAAAAAGACTGGCGAGTTATCAACGAATACATAAGGGGCCACCGTCGCGCCGACAAACTTGACCCAAACACACTGTCGGTATGTGAAAGCCTACCGTCAATGAAAGCGAAAGTAGAAAAAGTCAACTTGCACTTTGCTACAGTCGGTGAGCGTCTGAGTTTGTCAACCGGACAAACATCAGCCAACAACAGCCTGCCTACATACACCTTCAGCGAGCCATTGCGCTCTTTTGCACCGGCAACCAAGGAAGAAGTACATGGAGAAATACAACACCTAAAAATTAATAAGGCACCAGGATACGACCAAGTAACAAACAACATCATTAAACAGCAAAACGAGACATTCACATATATCGTCTTGAAACTAACAAACGCTATATTCTCACAAGGGCAATTTCCAATGGCCTTAAAGCGATCGGAATTGGTGCTCGTACACAAACAAGGTAACAAACAAGATATCGACAACTTTAGACCCATATCTCTATTAAGCACTATTGGTAAGTTAATTGAGAAACTAATAGCCAAGCGGATAAAACAGCACCTGCATGAAAACAACATATTACACAAAAATCAGTTTGGCTTTAGAGCTGGCAAGAGTACACAATCAGCACTAATAGCAATACAAGAAATGATAGCCTCGGAAGTGGACAAAGGAAACCGACCCGTGGCAGTATTTCTCGATCTCTCACGTGCATTTGATACCTTACCGCACAACCGTCTCCTAAAAAAGATTTCAAATATGGGAATCACTTCGCGAGCATTAAACGTAATCGCCACGTATCTTCACTGCAGGAAACAAACTTATTCATATAATAGTGATTCTTCAGAGATAGATCTAAGACCCTTCGGGGTCCCCCAGGGAAGCGTGATCGGGCCACTGCTATACATACTGTACTGTAATGATATTTTCCACTTACACGACGGATCAACCAAATATATGTTCGCAGACGATACTGCACTCGTATATAGACAAAACCTTTATCACGACCGACACCACGTTGAACAAGGGCTGAGGCAGGTAGGAAACTGGATGAAAACAAACGGGCTTGTAATAAACCACAACAAGACAAAATTTATGCACTTTAATTTAAAATGTCGCCGCAACCTGACTGTACCTGACAAAATCCAACTACACAATCACATACCAAACACAACATGCAACTGCCCATTTATACAAAAAACAGACACAATTAAATATCTTGGAGTGATAATAAGCAGTAATTTAACATGGAACTCACACGTAGACCACACCGCCCGCAAAATCCGAAAAGGCATTGCAGTCCTCAGTCAAATACGTTCGTCTGCTACGACTAAATTCAAACTAGAATTATATAAAGCACTTATTGAAGCTTATTTTAGATACGCAATCGTCGTGTTTGGTGGAACCTTCCCTACTATACTGAAACCGCTGATGATCTTGCAAAAAAAAGCCGTGCGACTAATCGCCGGTGTTAGCGCCATAACTAGTGCAGCTCCCCTGATGCAAACACTCAAAATAATTCCTTTTCGTCAGCTCTACGCCGAATCCGTACTTATTTTCTTCCTTCTTAAAGAAACAGAAACCGGGTGTGAAATCCAAAATAGAAATAGACCTACACACAGCTATTCAACGAGAAGACGGCAAAATGACAAAATTAACATAGAATACACACGAACGGAAACAGTGCGCCGAACAGCAATTCACCCACTTCATAAAACTATTAAACACCTGCCCCACAAACATCCGTGAACCACCAAATGAACGCCACCGACTGTTAAAACTCGCCATACGAAAGCACATCGCAACGCTAAGTGACACTGACATAATTTCTCTCCTCGAATAGAAACTCCTGGCGACCACGCCGCTGCCAAGACAACGATGGTGCTGCTGCTGCCGTGTGGGGATGATCAGCGGGAGGCATGAATGAATGTGTGTGTGAACAGAAAGAGATACCCAAACTGCCTATGCACGTGGCCCACGTGTGCAGAAGCATGTGTACGCTTCTAAACATGCACTAAACTGACTAGATGAAGTATTGCTAAGCTCGGCTGACAAAATGAAACTAGATGTTGTTAGTTAGCACATTGCAAAGTGTCATATGATTATGAAGAGCAAATGTTGCACATTTGAAAAAAAAACGTATCATTGCGCACTAGATATATAAAATAAGTACAAACATGTTTTCTTATTTATTTATTATTGGGGTTAGCATAATATGAGACTTCTGATAATTTAAATTATGTGTCACTATTTTGGCTTCCTTAGGTATATTTAGGTATAATTAGGTAGAAACATGCAAGATACGTGTGTCTACACACAATATTTCCTTCCTTTGACAATGATGCTTGGATGTATCAGTGCAAAACCGTACACGGGCATTAGCCTTACGGAAAAACAAATGAAGTTATGGTCATCGCACATGTTATTAATAAAACGCACTTATATTAAAAAAAAAAAAAAAAAAAATGTTAACTGCCCAGAAGGTGCCTCGCAAATTCGAACACGTCTCAATATATATATATATATATATATATATATATATAGTGCTCATCGTTCAGAATATTTAAACTTGAGATGAAAAAAATGGGTAACAGGTACAAAATATAGTCAAAACTTATTGCCTAGGTTGAGGAAAGCCTGTCATGGGAGAATTTCTAGCGGCTTCAATTGTCGGTTTCGCGTGGAGGGAGGTATTCTGAAGCATGAAATAGTTAACGTTTCTGCTTTTACATAGTTTTGTTAACGAGAACTAAGGTATTGTAAAATTGCCATTCCATGAATAGACCTTAAATTTGAAATTGAAAAATTCACAGCGCACAAAGATACATTCAGGCAAATGTGAATTTTATGACGATTATTTTGGTGGCAAAATTATGGCTATTCTTGGTTGTGAAAGGTTGTGGATACAGGGTGTCCGGAATGTTTTTAAAAATCTTATAGTTAAGCGTGTTAAAGAAAAAAAATCAATGGAACATGGTTTCAGGTTGCTTCAATGTGGAAGTACAGTTATTATTATCTGCTTTTTCTGCAGAACATACAACGCCGCTTAAAAGATGCAACATTGTCGTTTAAAGGAGAGTTTGCAAAAATCAAATTTTTTTTTTTTATCAGCATTCACGTCCAATACCTTAAAGTTATGGCCCTACGACCATTCACAGTGCCCAGGGCCAACACATTCAGACAAATGCGCATGTTATAACAATTACTTGCTTACCAACTCTATGGCGATCAGTGGCTGCAGAATCATTAGGCTTTTCCAGAAAGCATGTCAAGATTGAGTGCATGCATAAATGTCCTATTCCTTCAGATAAATCTCTCGTCATAGCTTTAGAAGTATAAATGATGTTACGATTTTAATCCCTATATCGACATCAACATCACCGGATGTCCACACCCGTCCCATAGCAGTCTCAAACATCGAAGACAACGTACGCACCCACGATGCGTGCCCGAATCGACGGGATCGAGGATGGAAGAGCGCATCTATCTTCAAGCAGTAGCCGATCGTCCTTCTGTAAGCACGAGGGAAATGGCCCGAAACGTTGGTGCGAGTCGCAGTACCACGCACAGTGTACTAAAAGCCAACTGACTACCTCCGTACCGACAGCAGCAAGTTCACGCTCTGGTGGATCCAGATTACGAGCGATGGGTTGACTACTGTGGCTGGTATCTGCGGCTAGTAGAATACGCCGATACGGAGTTTCCTTCTTCTTGTGCTTTTCACGGATGAAGCCTACTTCATACACGACGGTGTGTTTAATAAGAATTGGGCAGGCAAAAACCCGCATATGATTTACTCGTGTAGGCGTTGAAGTCGTTTTTTCCGTGAATGTGAGCGCTGGCATGGTAATATAAAATACCTATCTCATAGACCCACACATACCTCTTAGCATGGGTTGGATGGCGAAGCATACCACATAATTCAGAGTGAAACATTACCACACTGTTGGAAGGCGTTTCAGAAAGCATTCGCAAGCGGATGTGGTTCAATCACGACAGATTCCTGGCATATTTTAAGACGTCCAACAAAGTCTCTGCAGTCGCATCCAAATGTGCATAGTAGTTCGCGGAGACACCTTCAATCAGCTACTTAAGATAATAACTAGATGTGTATACTTTAGAGCTATGACGAACGATTTATTTGATGGGGTGGGTCATTTATGCATGCACTCAATCTCGACATGCCCTTCGGAAAACCTTAATTACTCCGCAACCCCTGGATAGGGACGTCATATATTTGTTACCATTTGATCGTCTTTTGAGCGCTGCGAGTAGTCGTAGAGTTATAATTTTAGAGATGTTGGACGTGAAAGCTAATATTAGAGCTTCATTGTTTGCGAACTCTCTTCTAAAGGACCATGTCGCATCTTCTAGCGTCGTATGTCTTTTAGGGAGAGCAGCGCTTTTTTACCAATATGAAATTGTGCTTAGTTTCTCTATAGGAGGTTCTGTCTGATTGTCTTGCAATGGCACATGCTCTATGTCGGACAACAACACCAGTGTCGCAAATTATAGTAATTTCACGCTCACTCCAAAACAAGACTTCTCCGAGAGCGTGCCCCATTGGAAAATTGTTTTCTTCAACGAGCTCTACAATTCACTCATTTTTAATCAACCTATTTTTGCTACACTTGTTCGGTCACCCTGTATATGTATGTATGTATATGTATATATATTAATATATATATATATATATATATATATATATATATATATATATATATATACCCTGTATATGTATGTATGTATATGTATATATATATATATATATATATATATATATAAAGTAAGAGAGAGAGAGAAGGAAAGCGCAAGAGAGATATATATTCCTTAATTGCAGAAGGGTATTAAGTATTCGAGTCAAGCATTGCATCCACGAGCGCCCCTCGTAGTACACCAGTACACCTCTCCAAACAAAAAGTTATTTACAACTTCGAAGGTGTAATTTCCGCTTTATGTGCGGCCACTGCAGGACATATTATCAATAGCAAAATAGAAGTCAAGCTTTTCATCGCGTACGGCTGTGTCCCAATATTTATTTATATCTGGTAGTCAAGCATATTCTGGAGCTTATTATTACATTAAAGTAATATTATTATATTTATATATATATATATATATATATATATATATATATATATATATGTATATATATAGCCGACATGCAATGTAATGTAGGTATACATGTGCAGCACAATTTACCTACGGGGCATTCGGAGTCTCCAGCTTCTGGGCCAGAGAAGCACAAGCAAATATATCGTATTTAAGTCGTCTAAAAAGCATAGCTGCAAATGAGGGAGAACAAAACTGGGCGTCAAACTGCTCACAGCAAAACGAAGCATAAAAAATACATGCAAATGAGATAGACGGCAAAAGTTCTGTGAACGCGAATTTAAGTGCTATACGATGGATTTTGAAGAACACGAGATGATAACAATTAAACAGAGAGCCTACAATGTACAGAGTAAAATTGACAAAACAAACGAAGAAGGATGGCAACAAAAATAGGGAATACGGCCGAAAATATTTTATATATCCGAACTCGCAAGCGTCCGGGCTGTTCGCTGACTGTAGAGCCGGTATGCTCAACACCCGACTGCTGGCGGCCAGATACTCGGAAATTAAGAGCGTTCGGTGTAGAGCGCGTGATATAAAAGGAGAATCCATCGAACGTATCGTACTGAAATGCGACGAGCTAGGAGGAGTGAAAACAGAGCCCCTAGCCGAGGCATTAGGTTTCGGTGATAAACCATTATGGCAAAATATAAATGAAACCAAACGCAGACAAGAAAAATGGCGTAGATCGAAAGGAACCATGGGGAAACACTCCACTAAACCAAACTATTAGGTAGTAATATAACAATCGTAATAATCCAATTAATAGTATGAACGCACGACAGACGATTTTGTTTGTTAAAATACGTATAATGATACCATAGTAATAATATAAAACTATACGAAAGCCAGCAGCACGCTGTATGACGTACTACACAGCGACGCATCTGATTCAAAAGATATTCCACAGGAATGATAAATAAAACTCATATATATATATATATATATATATATATATATATATATATATATATATATATTATATATATATATATATATATATATATATTAGGGCTACAAAAAGTCTGTTCGGTTTTGGCGCTATAAAGAAAACACATATATAGGACACACGGGAGGTCTGATTTATTGATTTATATTCTCCGCCGGAAGATACAACCTCTGCCCAACGATTTACAAGGTTTTCGATTTCTAAATAATCTTCCAAATTTCCAAAAAAATCCAAAATATTCTTCCAGTCCAGAACGCACGTGTTCGATAGAAGTGATTTTTTTACCACTTAAAAAATTCGCATCGATCTGAGTGGTAATCAGATAGTGCTATGTCGGGGGAATACGGTGGATGTTCCAAAAGTTCCCATTTTAGCTGGGAAATTTTCGAAAGTGTCTCCCTACTCACGTGGGGCCTTGCGTTGTCATGGTGGAACAGGACACCCTTCCTTGAAACTAGTGCAGGGTATGACTGCTTTAATTTTTCGTGAACCTTTTCGAGTTGTTGACAGTACACGGCCGTATTTATCGTCTTGTTACGCGGTAAAAGTTCATAGTGCACTATTCCGCCCACATTCCACCAAATACACAATAAAACTTTTTTTTCCCTTTCGGAACTTCTCAAACCACTGTTGGCACATTCTGTCTGTACAACAGGCATCTCCAAACGATTTTAACAACTTTTTGTGAGCCTGCGTTGCACTCAGTCCATTTTTAAACTCATGGAGTAGAATCGCCCGAATTTGGCATTTTTCTACCTCCATTTTGCAGCACTTTTACGAAAAAAACGGCTAAACAGGTTTCAAAATGGTTGAAACCAGCAGATTCCCCGCTCTTTTTACACGAAAACAACAAAGAGTGAGCCAATGATCTATGCCTAGGCGCCGGGGCGGGCGCTGTGAAAGTTGCGCAAGCGCCAATCCGAAAAGACTTGTTTGTAGACCCTATATATATCTGTTTTTATTATCTTCTTTTCTCTTTTTATTCCCAAACCCTTGTACCACTTTTCATAACGAGAACTTAAGCATGTCAATGTATGCAGTTCCGCAAATAAACCAAGTCTGAATTAAAAAAAAATTATTTATATATATATATATATATATATATATATATATATATATAGATATATATATATATATATATATATATATATATATATACAATGTAACAATGTATATATATATACAATGTAACAATGCATATTTATCACATTTGTTAGTAGAGGTGAAATCCCTACTAACAAATGTAATAATTATGGCATTATTACACTGGCACTATCACTGTTTACCTGTTGATTTATAAAGCGACAAAGAGTGAACGAAAACTGTCGCGAAAATGGTGTTCCCGATTCCTGTTGCGTCTCGCGTAAGGTTGGGAGTTGGGTTGCGGGTTTGTAGCCTACTGGGGCATTCTCACGGAGCAATACAACCCACTACTGACCGTAAACTGATTTGGCAATGAGAAGATTTTACTCGTTGTCCACTAAAGTGCTTGCTCTCTTTGTAGAGATCCCCACCCAGCTGTTTCTGCTTCACATTTATCTAACTATATAATGGCACACCTATCTGCTGCGTAACTACTTTTTCAGTCACCTACATGTGTGCAAATCAATATTGTAGCACGAGGCTGATTCGCAAATGGGGAAAATAAACTTAAGTCAATCGTAACACTATAAACGTCATAATGAAGTAAGACGCAATAAGAACAATGCACATACGGCAATGGTCAAACATATAAGGGAAAGACCAATTTCCAAAGAGTGGCAAGGCAAAGGTAGCCACAGAGGCCAGATTCTTAAGCAAACACACCATAGAAGCATAGCCGGTCACAGAGGCACCTTTTCGGTCGGAATCAACTGGTCTAAAGACTTATCCAACATTCACGTCATCTCAGTTGGAAAACATGACAACTAATTTAAGAGTGACCGATGCCAGGTGAAATGCGTGAGGTGTGTCATTCGGCAGAAACTATATAAACGTATATAATAACTACGTGAAAGCAGCATTTAGTAATATAGTTTCGTTAATTAAACTTGATTTATCTGAAGCTTCTACAATGCACAATTAATTTCAGGTGTATTCCTATTCATAAGACCAACTGCGCTTGGAAAAATGTTCTTATCCGAACGTCTAGTTATAATACGAAACATCACAGCAATACAATATATTCAATTGTATTTAACCTATCATGCCAAAGTTAGTTCTTACATCCCACAGTAAATGCGAACCGTAACGCATCATTTTCGTAGTACATGTATGCCACTGTGTTGATGCCGACCTAGTCTTTTCAGTTGCGACCGGGTGCTCCGTGGGTATGAGCCTTCAGCCTCAAGCATGGTCGTAAGCAGTATCAGCCAGCAAAAGGGTGAGCTAATTCACGACCGTTAACCACTAGCTATTCCTGATGTACTTAAAACCATAAAGCACGAACTAATGTTCCGGAACATTACAAATCGTTATGTCGGCGACTATGTAACACAGGGAAGTTTTGGAAATATGACAATTACACTACAAATAGAGCCACTTGTTACCATGCTAGCCACAGTGCTTGTCAAAGCCGCCAAGCAACACAACTAATGAGGCTAGCTTGAACGTAAACACTTTTGATTCTTTACGTCAGTTCCATCTGGCGGAAAGCATACTTCTTTATAGTTTTTAGCGATTCTACTTCTGGAAAGAAACTGCTATAGATAATCAAGTGGCAAATAAATGCTACTTGCAATACTCCTGTTAATAATTATAAGACGTTTATATATTACGAATTGGAATGAACGATCATCACGGTCTTAATACGCGGAATGACATATTGTACATATTCAAATGAACGGAACACTGTCTGGCGCCAAATGCCGGATGCACAATGTCATGTTGTAAATTCAAATAAACGGAAAACGGCCTGGCGCCAAAAGCCAGACGTGCGCTGGGAACCGAAGCAGCGTAGGTCTCGAGTAGTGTTAGCGATACGAGCGGCAGCAGAAATGGACTAAGTTTAACAATCCCACTAACGGCTACCAACAGGCTCCCTACCGGCACACCCGTACCGCAACGACCTCTTCAGAATGTAGTCATGTTATAATAACTATTAAGCCGTCTAAAACAGTGCAAATTGTAATAGTGCAAATAGCCTTACGGCATATTTGGGCCACGTTCATTGCAAAAAACATGCATGTCATCAATAAAACGCACTTAAGAAATATCAAATCAAGTTTTATTGCACCGTTGTACCGGAATTCATACATGATGTGTACAATATTAGGCTGAGCCTACTGCTTTGAATACACTGGGTCCAATAAGTGTCGGTATCGCGAAGTTTTTGTTGCGCAGTGACCCACAGATGATCTTGTTTGCGTGGCGTGCAGAGACGTATAATACAATTATCTATGCTGTTTAACGGGTGGGGCACGTACAAGTCCATTGCCAGGAGGACAGATAGGCTTCAAGCGGCCTACAGCTGCCATTAAAATTAAAACGGCTGCTTATGTAGATAAAGGGAATACACTTAGTAAAAGATAGTGCCATAAACAGTATAGTATGTATTTCCAGTGTGACAAACAGATCGAAGACACAGTGTGGTACCCCACAAAGCATGGCATGGCGTATTAAAGAACGTGTTGTAAGAGCACAGTGCGATAAACAGTTGAGTATTGGAATACCTAACTAAGCCCGGAGACCGTCACACTCCATAATAGTAGCTCATTCTATAGGGTTGGCAGAGCTGCGATATGAACTAGCAGAGGCTCGTAGGTCGGAGGCGGGAATCGGCACAGCAACAGCGCCAACGGTGACAATGGATACAATTGATAACAATAATGATAACCGGCGAATCTGCAGCAGCAGGACAGAAGTTTGTTTTGAGAAGACCTATAAGGAGATATATTGGATTATGGAGCTGCAGAGGTGCCTAAAGGCAGAAAAACCGAGAGCAAGCTAGCCTCACTTGTTAGAACAGACCTAGCTGATGCAGCTATATAATAAGATCAAGAACGTCCAGTAGTCTAACCGCTATGATAGTCGAGAGCTATACATTCTCGCGTGGTGATTCGCGAAGAGTCAACTAAGCTAGTTGCCCACATGACGTTCCAATTCTTGGACGAAGCCTGAGTAAATAACGCCGAGTACGAAGAGTGACAGTGTTTAGAATGCGGGTGGAGATAGCAGCCAGATGACAGAACCTCTACGAAGAAGAGCAAAAAAGAACGCTTTACACACAAGAGGATCTAGACATAGGATAAACCCGAGAATAATTACGTACGATACGCGCTAAGAAACCGCACGATGATAGTGGCCATGCAAACGAGAGATGGCTCTTACGCTGTCATCCTCAAGGGTCTGAAAACAGAAATCTGCCTAAATATAGTCTAGGTTTAGGTCAAGGCAGCGGTTAATGAAGCCGTGTGGTCGACAGGGAAAAATAGTACATATATGCACGTATATTTATATATTTTGTACTCTAACGCGCACATTTAAAAAGACTCGCAGTAGGCTAAGAAATGCCTGCAACTCTTTCCGGTATCTGGGGCTTCATTATACTGGGACGACCTTCACTGCGCACATTATCAGACAGAGCGCGCAGCCCCAGTCTCTTTTTATGGAGAGGTAGACGCAGCCCGGCAACTGCCCGTCCCAACGGCACTGTTCCATCTCAAGATTATTTCAAGGCCGATGTATAGCTTTGACAGAGTATGGGGACACCTCACTCGGGCAAACTTTAGTTTGCTCGAAAGATGTTTCACAATGTACATGGAGCGAGCACTTTACTTGTACTCAATGTGGGTGAGGAGCCGTCTTGTGTGCCTAATGCCAGGCTGTGTACCGCTTGTTGAGATAATTCGATTGAAATTGAAGACATCGCGTACAGTGCTATTTAAAAACCATTTTTTCTGAATGGAAACATGAAGTTAAACAATTCCGAATAAAAACCTAAAGACCTGACTATTTCAGTGCCTCTCGCCTCTGGTCTGGTCTTGCATGTGACAATCGCCACGCCTATACCAGATGCATAGTTCATAGTTACCATCACCTGGTTTGTTCGAATAGCAACTTCCATGAGGAATACACGGAGTGTGTCTGTCGACTGTGCTTTCAGGCGTGTACGAAGTAATAATACGTCTGCCTGCTTGACCCTTGCGACGACATCACTGCACTGTCTGTCTTGAATAGCATGCCTAGAGCAGCTGACAGCTGAAAAAGTGTCAGTGCTATATGCATACTCAATACGAGTTAAATAAGCGTAATGATGATTTGTGGGTGGTGTGAGACTGGCTCTTTAGAGCCATGAATAATACCCACCAGAGGCTCCTGTTGGTGAATACATCTCAACCATAACCAGAATGTTTTTTTGGTAATACATTCGGTCCATAGTAGTTGACCTCTACTCCCCTGGTCGCAGGTCTGCGTCAGCTTTGTCCTGCAATTTTTCATTTCACAGTTCTCTGAGGCGAGCACGTCTTCTTACAGTAAAGTCCCCGCTATAATTGTCACCACTGTCCTGTAGATTCGATATATTCGCATGGCAACTAATCTCTAAGTGCTACAAAAGCTAGAAAGCAGTCTAATTTTCTCAAAATAGCATCTGCCTTGAGTTGCTCTCATATCTTGCCATAGGTTTGACTCCCGAGGAAAAGAGCAGCGCGTGCAGGTGTCCGAGGGCTTCGTTTGGGTGGTCGCGGTGTTTCTAACATGACCATTTGATGACGATACAAGGTCAAGTGACGGACGCCTAAAGAGAACCGTCCCATGAAAATGCGGATGTCAATATCCAAGGCAAACATCATGCTCATCACTTTTTTTCGAGTCTCGAGGGATTGTTCTCCGAAATTCATCCCACCTGACCAGATTGTAACGGGACATTCCGTGTAGAAGTTCTAAAATAGTGCCTACTCGCAAGAATTCGTCAAGTTGGCCTAAACTCTACAAATCTGTTAAAAGGTATTTTCATCACAACAATGCGCCGACCCACACAAGCGTTCTGGCTTGTCAACTTGTGTTTAAAAAATGGGAATCACAGATCTCCCTTTACCCGATATACTTGCTGGATTTGGCTTCAAATCTGCAGTTAAGGGCGAACATTTTAACGACAGGGCATTGATTCAAGCAAATGTTATCGTCCCTTAACAGCTACCTAATGAATAATTCTCTTAGGCCTACCCCTGATCCCGCAATCGTGTGGCAAGAAAAAATTGTATGTCGAAAATGAATTTTAATACATTTTATTATGATCATTATAACTAAAGTTCACGGTGACTGCACCGACATTGGCGATCGTTTATTTTAGCTCACTAAGTTCAAATGGAACTGTTGATCAAGCAAAAATGAAGCGCACCCTGTTTACTTAACTGTACAGGATATATAGGCCAACTGAACGTAAAGGGCAGCATTTGGGCAGTGGAATCATTATATGCGAGGCGTGCATTTATAAAAGTATTGTGAATTAAACATAAAACAATGACTATTTTCAACGCGTTTTTCATTTGCATTTATTCTACAATAAATATAATATTTAAGATGATTTGCTGCTGTGTGCCGCATCTCAGGTAACTAGAGCAATTGGTTCACTCCATGGCTGCCAAAATAGATGTCGCCTTCCTTTGCAAACGGTTAAAGACAACGCTTGCCTCAAGAATTGAACCTTTCTTTGGTCGCTCTGACCTCCTGAATTCGCTTACCTAAATATTTGAGAAATACCTCGGTTCCCTTGCTGATTGGTCCTAGCGTCTTCATGGCAATAGGCACAAAAATATATCTTGTTTCCAGTCCAGCGTATTTAATCCGTTTTCTGGTGTCAGCGTGCTTGCCACCCATCCCGGCTCAACTGAGCTGTAATGCAAATAGGAAACCGCGGTTGTGCACGAAGCCGTTGCATCCCAAGCTAAGGGCTTTCCATGTGACCATAACGCAATGATCACCCCATCAAGTTTTTCTTCGCCCGCGGACACTAAACCTCTTGGATCAAGTGTAGATAGAATACCGGCTTTCTAAAAGACCTTATAACCACACTGTTTAGTTTAGCGTGTCTGGACGATCTACCGATGCTCTTCAGGCAACTCAGTGGGTGTAGGTCACTGGAATCTGCCATTTCTCCACACAGTTTGCACTGATACCCCCCATGCTTTACTGGTTTCGTGTCTTATTTGTGGTCGAACTGCCTCCTCCATTAACGAGGCTGCCACCGGACCAAATCGGACTAGTGAAGCAGCGTAGCAGACAGAAGCTAGGCCAATGACACTACTTGTTTCCAGACCACCTTCACGTGTTGGAAGACTTGCTCTCTGCCAAGTGATCTTTTCTAAATTGACGTTTAGGACTTCACCAAGTATGCCTCTACTGACGTTATCAAACGCGGCTCATTCTTCAGAGCAAAGTAGAACATCTACGCAGTATGTGGTTAGATCTTCAAGACCCTAAACTATATCTACAAATGCACAGCGCAGTCTGAGAATGCAAGGTGTCAGTCGTAGACGAATTTTAGTAAGGGCTTCTTTCTTTATAAAGAGTATATGTGAAATTCCGTCTCGCGTTACGGGGGGCCGCAAAACTTCTAAGTTGTTTAACACGGGTAAAACAAGGGAGTATTTCTGTGACCTGAATTGCTTCCTCTCTCCCCTGAGGCAAGCCCCCGACAGGATTATTATTATTATTATTATTATTATTATTATTATTATTATTATTATTATTATTATTATTATTATTATTATTATTATTATTATTATTATTATTATTATTATTATTATCCTTTCGACGCAACGAGCACATGATTTTCGTTCTAGCCATGGACAACCTCCTCAGTACAGAGCCTGCATGCTTTCGAGTGTATTTCCAAGTACTCATGAAAAAAGCTATGTGTTTTGGAAATAACGTGAGCAGTAAGAGCAGAATAAAACGATCGGCGGCGTTGTTAGGTTGCACTAATTTCGTGCGGCACACAAACCCCATAGTAGGCAAAGAGGCCGACAAATCTGAACCTTATCTTCACATGGTCACTTCTAGTTTTCAGGTTGAAGCATGCTTGGTTCTGCCAGGCGCTTAATTCCGGCCGATCGTTACCCTCCAGTAAATACCAGTTTGAATCATCGCCAGAAAGACGTTGAATAGAGTTACTGATAGTCACGAGGCAGCGGCAACCGCTACTACGCAATTGACGCTACGGATATATATATATATATATATATCACATTTTAATTAAGTGCTCGAGACTAATGCCAACACGATCACGTGCGAGCGATCATTGGACGTATAGTCGAGTATTTATGTATTGCCCTGTGTGTGCGGGTAACTGTAAGTTTCACACTGGATGCCAGCTGTGCCTGATTTGCGGGACTCATACACTAATTGCTTTATACGGAGATTATTTATAGAAGCTGCGCGACTCGTAGACTATCTGTCCTAGCAGAGTTAGCGACCATACCAGTCTTTTCTAGCTATCAACTGTAGCGTATCTCTTTTCCTTGTGTTAATTTTAGCCCGGTACTCTTTGGCGGATTTCCTTTTTGTGACACTTCCCTTGACGCGCTGACCTTTGTCACAATGAAGAACGTCATATTAATCGTGCTGTTCGGTTGTTTTGCGGTAGTAGTGAACTGTGCCACATTGGAATGTAAGTTGAGTAAAATATTTGACTAGTAGTCGCGCATTGGTCGCTATCATGGAGCGTCTGACGTACAGTCACTAAATTATATTCTGCGGAAACGATTTTCTTCAGGTCGTACGCACCAGACCTATGAAATGTTTTTAACTCTAGACTATTCTCTAGTCCCATAGACCCACGATGCAACAAATAGAAGGCCTGTCTACAAGAAGTGCTACAAGCCGGCCGTGCTTCTGCAGGCTTCTTCAGTTTTGCTTAATTGTTTTCTTGTTTAAAGAAAAGCTAGCTCTTTACGTTCAACAAGATGGTCTAGCGGCACTATGCATGAGTCTAGGCTGGCCACCTTACAGCGGCGTGACCTGAAGAGCTAGGTCCCTCTGCTTATTTGGCTTCTGGTGTACTCGATCGTAGGTTTGATGCCGGTAGGAACCTAGTTATTGTCGAGCCCGGTGGCGTGGTGGCATGCGTCTGCGCCTCTCGCGGTACCTCTAAACATGCGTATACCTGGTTCGACACATGTTCTTCCGAACTCATAGCGACTCAATTGTGAAAGACTACTTTAGCGTCAATGACAATGAAGGACTTTAGGAGTTTGAACAATGGTGCGGGCTGCAGCTCAACTCTTCAAGTGCGAGTTATTTCTACAAGGTTTCGAAGACAAAGAGAGACAGCATGCGAGCGCTAAATTTAACAGCAAGCTTTACGACATGTTTGCGAAATATCGGCGTGAGCTGAACTCAACGGGTAAGGCAGTGCTCTGCATGATGTTCGGCCCCGATACTGATCGAATAAGAAGTACAACACTCCCGGCTCTACCAGCAGGTGGGCTATTTTGAGAGACTTCAAGCCTACTTTCTGCTTCGGCAGCCAATTAGACTGCAAAAGATCCGGTATGTACTACGGATTTCGCCTGTCTTCCTTCTGCCGTCAGAAGCCTTGGGCCTCGACGACCAGATGAGAAGAGCCTTGTAAAACATCCTCGATCCGAGCCTCGAGGACAAGGCGTGAACGCAGCTAAGCCCAGTGCTGGTTGGAATGGGCTTTCACTCTGCCACGGGCCTTGCCTTGCCCGTCTTTCTTGCCTCGTCATATAGCTGCGCCTCCGAGTAACCGTTACTGCCGGCAGACTCCTCAGCCATCAACAAGACACCGTTCGGATCTGGGACGCGCGTCAGTCTAAGAGTCCTTCTGAGAAACAGGTCACTAGACAAAAGAAGTGGGACCAAATCGCCACTCAGGCTACCTACTTAATCCTTTTGTTCAGCCTTCTGGTTAGATGTGAATGACATTAGACTGAAAGTGACCTCATCTGACACCGCCGGAGCGTGGTTCGACGTCTCTTCGTCTTCATGTGATGAAACGGTGAATGAGCGCGGTTTGAACTGGCTTAGTTGCACTAAGCTAACCGGGCTCATGTAGGGCCATCAATGACGACCACGAGCACGCTCTCAGACAAGCATCATGATCGGCAGCTAGCGTAGGACGTCACCGCATAATAATAATAATAATAATAATAATAATAATAATAATAATAATAATAATAATAATAATAATAATAATAATAATAATGAGATCATACAAAACAATTCTAAGAGTACAAAGCAAACAAAGCTGATCTAGAAATCTTGACGAATTGTCGTCTTATTGCTGAGTGTTGTTCATATTACTGTTGTTGCCGTTCTCATCGTTATTGTCGCTGTTGTAGACGTTATTTGTTGTAGCTGTTCCTGCATTATTGACATGTGACCGTTCTTGCCTTTGACGTCATGGTACTTGTTGTTCTTGTTTGTGCTGTTTCTTTTCGGGTCCTTACCGTACTGCGGCCATTTACAGCGGTGAAAGCAGACCCATTGATGTCAGGTAACCGTCGACGGGAAATGCTTGAAGATGAGTGCGAGAATCATGGCGGGACGGACCACGTAATGAGTCTATCCGACTGTGGCACGTTTTTCTGTAACGACGGCACAGTGGCTCAAGTGGTTCAAGGGACGCCTTGCAAACTTGTCGTAAGTTGGTTGAAGCATTTGACATACCGTTTACTTATAAACACTAGGAATGTTCATAATAATGTATTGTTAGCATTAATGTGACTACTTTATTGTTGCATTGGTGTACATACATTTATATGTGTTGAATCATCGGTATTTTGTTTTCTGTGCCGTCACACGTGACTGCTAACAGTGGTGGTGAGCCGATGCCTTCTCTAGCCTCTGACTTTGAGCGTCACAGTTTTAGCTTAAACGATTATTATTGTGCTACAAGGCATACTAAAGGTAGAAAGAGAACATAGAAAAAACAGATATCGGCATTAGCCACACAAAATAACACTGAAATTCGTTATTGAGTAGTAAAACATTTTATACGCAGTGTATATATATTTTTTATTTATTTCAACATGCATTTTAACTTGAATAGATGTTTTTAATTGACTGACTAGCATTTATGAGCAGTTATAATTCAATTATAATTTAACACGCGCCCAACTAGGTGTCGTGGGCTTCATTTATGCGTTAATTGCTTCACCTTTAAATAAAAATACCTTTTTTTTAGATAAACTTTGGCCATTGCCTAAGAGGGCAGTGTTTGACCGCAGCGGCATATCTGGCCGCAACGAGTTCTTCTGACGAAGTGGTCGCTGAGCAAGATCTTCGCGCGCAGAATGTATCCGAAGTTAACTAAGTCATGGTGGACTTATTTACGACGCGATTATGATTTCAACGTGCCAGTCGTACATATATAGCCTGTAGCACCTTCCTAGTTTCAGACACTTTGGACCACAACTTCAAAGGGGCAGATATGCATTCGTGAAGGAACGGCAGACAGTGATGGTGCAGATCGGCAAGATAGACAGTGTTGGGCCAAATCAGTAGGGAAAGTGGATTAAAGCCCAATTACAGCGTGCAAGCAAATGTTACATTTTTAACACGTCTGATTATACAACCGTAACACAGGCAAGCCTTGTTGTTTTGCTTTTCTACTCAGTCATAAAATGAAGAGCAAGTAAATAAATTATTTTATGACCAGCCAGTTGTTGTCAATTTCCCTTCTAAAATGAGGTATGCGCTGACGTGTGTCTTATATGCTGTTAGGCAGTGTGGGTCTCCAGAAAAACTGACTGTTAGTAAGGCTTACCATTATTGACCCTAATCAGCCAAAGGGGAAAAAATTGGTATCGTACTAAAATCTTTCAGCGTTGCTACCAATAGATTTTATTAGTCAATATATTGCTCGGATGCGACTTCCTTCTGGCAAGCTGGGCAAGCTGTGAGAAACTACAATCAATATCAGCTGATAAATGGCAATTATTGTAAGTTAAAAATATATTTTAATTATAAAAGCTGGATTATAGGTATAAGTATGCGTTTCATTATTTCAAAAAAAGAAGCATTGCGTTGAGCGGGTTTGTTTTCCCAAAACGGACCTGTTTTTTAACGTAACTGTGTGTATATATTTCTACATATTGTTTTTGTTCTTATTCTCGGTTTTTCAATCATAACATTTTATTGAATTATCAGAAGCAGGTTTGTAACTTGAGTAGACCACGGTCTGTGTTCGTGATAAGCCTGCTTCTTTTCATACATCCTATGAATTATTTTCTATGTTGACAGCTTTATTATGAAATCTGCGCTCAGATGCATTTTCAGGAAAGCCAAACGTTAACCAGGAAAGTAACAGTCGATATTCTATTGTGTCTTCTAAATTACATTACTGGGAAGTGCTGTTTTGTCGCAACGGCGGCGACTTGTATCTAACTTTTGTGCTGAGCTGCACATACTCCTGCATCGGACATCTTACTTACGTCGTTTTTTCTTCACTAAATCGTCTAATTATACTCACTGAATAGCCTTATATGCAATTGTTTTACGGTAGTTGAACGTAAAAACGATTTCAAGATACTTAGTAGTAGTAGTTAAAATCAATTATTTCACGCATAGACATTTATACAGATTATACAATTATGCAGTCAGCTGCTCGCGGCATGTTGTTCGAGAGAGGAAGTGCAGTGATCTTTCCGCAAGGACCAGGCAGGCAGGCAGACGCATGAAACTTCGTGCACACCTGAGAGCACAGTCCGCAGAGGCACTCGGTGTACTCCTCGTGGAAGCTCGTGTTTGAATAGACCAGGTGATGATAGCCATAAACTATCTATTTGGTATAGACGTGGCAGTTGTCACATGCAGGACCAGACCAGAAATGGGAGGCACTGAAAATATCCAGGTTGCCAACCTCTCGTCGGACTTGTTCAACTTTATTTTCCTATTCCGAGATAAAGCTCTCGAATGGTACTGTACGCGGCGTCTTCATGTTTTTTCATTTATGAAGTTTTTAATTTCGTTTTTAAATATTTAAAAAACATATATATATATATATATATATATATATATATATATATATATATACTTTCAGTAATTCGTCATTTTTGTAGTAAAATTACTTATTTTTCTGCGGTAAGATGCGATTGCTGAGTGTGTTTATAAACTAAAGAGGATTAATAAGCTCTTCCTTCTTTCTTTTTTCGTCAGGAAATACCGTCAAATCAGCGACATGATGATGTACCCATGGGTCACCACAGCGTAGCTCGGATAATCAACATTGTCGATGCTATTTAGTGCTTACAGACTCCTTAGAAGTGGAACCAATCCAGGCAGACCTACACTGCAAAAATAGTTCCCACAGAAATGAATGCCAGACAGTTTCTGTAACGAGCTACAAGAAAAACATACAATTCAAGCAAGAGCCCTGGCAGCTTGTACAAAAAAACTTAGCCAACTTATCGATAGACGATAAGATGTGGATATAATATTTACCACGTCAGGTGGAGATAAAAAATTTCCTCCGACCGCGAGACGTAGGCAAATACTTCACCAAAAATGAAATTATGATTGGCTGACACCGAATCAGATCGTGTACGAGCATTTCAAGAATATCACCAGAGTGTTTATAGAAGAAGAAAGTATTAAACATACGAAAAAGCCTCCTACAGCAATTTTGCTAAACACGCAGGGGGCGGCAAAGTGCAAAAATATCATCGACAGATTTCCATGACCATTACCGTCCTTTTTCCCGGGAAAGTTGTACGATCAACGCCTCTCAGAAATCGTACGGAGGCATCTAGTCCTTGTGTTGTTTAATATTTATATTTTTTTCTTTGATGGTCGGTGCAGGTGCGGACCGAAGGTATGCTTCCAGGTACCGAGAACAAATGCTTGATTCCCAAGTTGATTCTTTCGAGTTCGAACTCTGGAGTTTTGCAGAGAGAGCTGCGACCCCTAACGCTCAACTGATTCCGCTTAGGTAGATTAGTCCGGACAGGGGTCCCAAAATTCGAATTCTTGCGTCGAGCGTCGCTCGACGATTCACAGGAATCGTCTGTTCGGGGCAATTGTTTGCAGAGAACCGATCACACGTTCGGTAAGACAATGTCCACTCCAAAGTGTAAAAAGGGTTAAAATAGATGAAACATTCTTTATATATTTCACTGCAGGATGGAAAATAATGTTGAACATGTCCGACAAGATTGTCCGTTTTCTCAGCAGTGAGACTTTTCGTGTTTAAGATTTTAAAAGGGGGTGATATATATCTTGACAGGTGTGGAATCACTGCACGCTGGCGATTTTTACCAGCTTGAGAGGAGTTTTTCGTTTGTTAATGCGAGCAAAATGCCGATTCGTGTATCACACGGAAAGTCGAGGATTTGCACCGCTTTGCGTCTTTGGTCTGGTCCTGTGTATAACAGCTGCCACGTATACCAGGTATATAGTGCATGCCTATAAGTTGTGAACCTGCAGACTTTGCCTAAATAAATGTGTCAAGAACCATGCAGTGGAATGCGCAACATTGTACCATAAATCGCTACTGCTTGAGGGGACCGACTGTCTGCACAAGACGTTATACGTAGCGGCCGCCAATCTTTGCAAATCGTCAACTTTTTCCGGCAACTGGGACTTCAGCTCCATTATACTCGGATGACCTTTACTGCGCTCATTGTCGAGACAGTACGCACAACCTTGTCTCTCTTCATGAAGAGGTATGCGACATCTGGCGACTGGCCGTGGCGCTTTTCCACCTCCTCATGATGCTTCCAAGACTGATGTATGGTTATGACAGAGCATAGGGAGACCTTACTCGGGCAAACTTTGGTTTATTTGAAAGGTGTTTCACAATGTACATGAAGCGAGTAATTTGCTTGTCAATGCGGAGAAGGAGCAGCATTGTGCATCTAATATCAGGCTGTGCACTGTTTGTTGAGATAAGTCGATTGCAGTTAAAAACGCCGCTTACAGTAACATTCGAAAGTTATATCTGAAAACGGAAAAACAAAGTTGAACAAGTCCGACAAGTGGCTGAGCTTGGATACTTTTAGTGTCTCTCACCTCTGATCTGGTCTTGCATGCGACAACCGCCACGTCTTTACCAGATATATAGTTCATGGCTAACATTACCTAGTATTTTAAAATACAAACTTCCACAAGGAGAATACAAAGGGCGTCTGTCGACTGTGCTCTCAGATGTGTGCGAAGTATCATGCGTCTGTCTGCTTAGCTTTTGCGAAGAGATTACTGCACTGGCTCCCTCAAATAACATGCCGAGAGCAGCTGGCAACTGTATAAATGGGTGCTGGTACTATTTCCCTTGCTGGAAGCGTGACGAAGATAATGATCATAAAGAAAAACATTACGAAGTGTATATTATTCTCAATTTAAGTGAAATCAGTAAAAACAAACATTTTATTACCTGCTATATATTGGTTGTTTGCTTAGCGAATGACCAAACGGGCGCATGCATTCTCAAATAGTGCCCGCCTATTTAGCGTTTTTTTTTGTAAGGCTATTGTCCGTGTACGGTTTTTTCATGTCATGGCTAATTTTAATCCACTCTGGCATTTACCTTGTCTAAATTGGAAACCATGCAAACCAATTTAAAAGTGGCGATTGCAATTCAAAGGCTTTGCCACTAAGCCATCTTGCTCGGCGATTAGTTACGTTCTCTGTGCAGAACTACGCATACAGGAAATAATACATGTAGGGCCATGATACAATAAATTATAGCACACGCCCTACATGTATTACCATGTACCCCACTGCGTGCTTGGCAAGGACGTGGCGTACACGTTGTACAGTGTTTGGGTTGTAGCCTTTTTTGCCGCTTAATCGGAGCCGCGGAGTCTGGTGACTGGCACAAGGTGCAACAGGCCAAGGCTCTGTCTAACCAAATCAACACTCATTGATCTCAAGATGAGATAGTTTTTTTTCAGGTTTACGGGGGCTACGCTGCAGGGTTAATAAGATGTACCGTGAAAATCGTAAGATGAATTCGGTGGACTCAAATGCCGCCTATTTAAACAGTCGTCACTGTTACTTCAATGCAATCCGCGCTGCGAAGACAGCATCCTATATCGTAATCGGTTTGAATTTCTGCGTGGCATTTTTCTCAACCCTAGATATTCATCAACGGGCTCAGTAGTAAGCGACAAGATTCAGTGGTCGTAACGTTCGGGTTGTAAGCTGGCTACGATTAAACCTTGGGAGATCCAATCGAGATTGCAGACGAGCTAAACCGTCACTTTGCCATGTTAAATAGTACGACACTCGCTCGCTTTGTAAAAACCGGGGATATAAGAACTTTACTGGATGAGGTATGGAGCAAATAATTATGGATGTTTACTCTCTGCGGTCTCTGCTTTCGAGGTTATTGGTTTCCTTTTCGTCGTAAGGTAAACTGGAGTCGGTTTATCATGGCGTATCTGCAAAATTGTTGAAGGTAGCAGCTCAATAGATTACAGAACTTCTAACTACCAATATAAATCGTTTCTTCGAGTAAGGCAGCTTCCTATCACCGGCTGAAGAATACGGCAGTATTTCCTCTATTTAAGAAAACTAGGAAACCAAACGGCGCAACCAATTATAGGCCAATCTCTGTCGTTGATTATATCTCGAAGGTATTTGAAAAATTAATGTTTGTCAGGCTAAATCGGTCGACTAATTTCTTCTTTTGCTAGTGGCTTGCACGGGGATAAGTCGACCGATTGCTTGCATTGGCCCACTAATGGCAGCGCGTATCCGATTTGGTCGAGGTGCATAGGTTTCAGTCTCGCAGTCTTTCTTGAGGTGTCGGCTGCTTTTCGATCGTCTCGATCATTCCTTTCTGTTCCAGATGATTGCTCAGCTGGTTTACTTCGGGGTGGTTGTGGCCTGGTCTAGGTCCATTCTCTTAAGGTTTAGGTCTTATCTCTACAGCTAGTCGAATAGAGTCATCCTAGTATCGGTATCCCTCAAGACTTGGTTCTCGGACCTTTTGTGTTTCTTAACCTTTTGAATGTTATTCTATTAAGAGTTCAGATGCGAAGTCTTAGCTCTGCTATGCTGATGACACGACGCTACTGTTCGAAGTGAATCATTGACATTTTGATACGGATTTGCACTAGTCGCTCCAAAAAATCCACATCACAATTAGCTTTTTTAAACACTTTCACTAGCAAATAGGATTCATCTTATAGTTTTTTCCTTCATCGCCGAAGCTATTGACTTTACAATATCTGATAACCTGGTACTCAAGACAGCGGAGCTCTCACACACCGCTAACGCTTGTTCTCCAGAGAAACATAAGGCGGGATCCACATAAAAAAAATTAATATATGTTCTTTGTAGATTGAAATTGGTTGGGGTCCTCACAGAAGAGTTACTTCTTGTGTACAAAGCCGCGTTTTTGCCAGTGCTATACAATGATATCGTTCTCTGGGGTGGCGGCTATGACGCAATTCTCTGGAGACAAAAGTAATTCAGAGTGATGCAGTTCCTATGTGCTATGAAGTTGTTGCTATGAAGATGCTGTATGAACATTCGTGTATATTTGCGAGCGTGTTAGCTCATTTATGGTTCGGCGTTGTAACAGACGCATCACATGCTGTTTAGAATTCCTTGAATGTTGTCGAGTGCGATTTTATGCCACGTTGTTTATTTCAAATATTTTCAATCATTTTTATTTACCGGCAACTTGAGCATGATAAAATTAAGTTCCGTTGAAAAGTCTACATTTAAAATTAAAACAATGAACAACCAATCTTGCACTCTCTTGACTAGTATAAAACGCCTGGATTTGCCTGTGGGCAAGTTTCTCTTGGACATCGATAGCAAACGAGTTTATGACCGAAACCAATTCCTCTCGTTCGAATTTCAAGCAAGTATGCATATCCGGGGTGGAAGATAAACTGATTTGTGTAATTATTCTGCTTTTCGTGCAGTCGCTCGCGTAGTGTAACTGCCACAGACTTCTCATGGAATGAGTGTAACTATAGATATTTTTTGTAGCATCGCGCTCGCGATATCTCTAAGTTACATGGCAGAAGCATTTCCAAAAAGTATAATCTTCTTCTTAGGTTCACGATTTGTAGAGGAGTCGGCATTGCCAGTTTTTGGCGTTATCGTCGGCTGCTTTTCATGATCTTGAACGCACTTCCTAAGCAAAGCCATGCACTGCCATACGTAGCTAAGACCAAAGGGCATACATCTGGGTGGGTCGCCAGAGAGTCACTTTTCATGGAGCACCGATTACATACACCAGAGTACCAGGTCACGTTGTTCGACGAACACCCTATCGACATTTCCGGCGAGGACGCAGGGGCAAGCGTCTCGGTTAGCTGCTGAGTAGCCATGATCAAATTTTGAATTATTCATGTTTTTTCTACAAAAAAAGGTTTAATTTATGTTTCTCATGTTTATTTTTTATTCTTTTTTTTTCGGAGATTTGCACTTGCAATCTAACTTCTCTAGAAATCTGTTGCAGGAAGGCGGGTGACGGCAACGAAAACCTAGAGATGCGCACCGGGCTTTCTAGCAACTCCAAACGGAAACTTCAACCATCGGGAATGCGAAGCGCGCTTAGGATGAATATAGAAGGGTGCCAGACATGACTGATACTCTTCATGGTATTGGAGCCATTATCAAACCAACCTAAGTCGGAGAAAGCGTGTACGAGGTTATTCAAGACATGAGGCGGGACCTCATCCTCAGTCAGTTATCAGTTGAAAGAGTACTGAGAGTACCAGCAAAGATCCCACCTTGCAGGAATAATTAATGCAAGTTAGACGTGAGACGACGACCAGAGGAGCTCGACTAAGAGCCTAAAACCTGTCATTAGAAAGTAATTATGACTCTCACTTGCGGCGTCGTTAGTATGTAATTCTTTCTTGACCACTCTGCGTGTGCTCGATCACAGGTGCAACGATCTAGTTATTGTGTTTCAACATATCAGGACTGTACACGTAACACACTACCACATGAATAATGTATACATTTTGGTAGAAAACTGGAGCTCTGTGCTTAGTCATAAGGTGCAATCGAATTGACTTGTCGTTAACAAAACCTTACCTTAAAGTGCAACATTTCCGATCAAAGTCGGAGGAGTTCCACAAAAGGGCCAAACAGAGCGTGAGACCCATTGGAGCCTAGAACAAAATTGCTTGGAAGGCCGGCTGTGAAAGAGCCACCAGGCCTTAGCGCCAATAGTGGGTTACGACCGGACGGCAAAACACTAACCCCTTGGGAAAGAGGTCGCCTACTTGTATGGGACGTTACCGTGTCGTGTACATTGGCCAGGAGCTACGTCGCTCGAACAAGCCAGAAAGCTGGTGCCTCTGCTTGTCTTGCGGAGGACCGCAAGTTAGCGAAGTACAGAGAACTTAATCCGCAATTTATCGTCCAGCCAATTGCCTTAGAAACTTACGGACCCATGGGTGAAGAAACGTCAAGATTTTTTAAAGAGCTCGGAAAAAGACTTAACGCAGTCACAAGGGATCCTCGTTCAGGAGAGTTCCTACTGCAGCGAGTATCGATCGAGCTTCAGCGGGGAAATGCGACGTCAGTCGAAGGGTCCCTTCCCTCCGCCGAAGGGTTCCCTGAGATCCCGTAGGAATAATGATGTTCTTAATACAATTTTGAATTTTGATTAAATAAAAAATATAGTATAAGATACAGGAAAAAAAACTTGGAAGGTCCTATATAAGTCAAATCCATTAAAAAATCTTTTCTCATACCCTTTGAAGTAGTTGTCGCCCGTAGACACGCAGTTGGAAACGATTAAAGACTCTTGTCCTACTATGCGGCATAGTTGCTGTTGAGTCACGAATACTGCCAGAGCTATCATGGTTAAAAATCGTAAAACTAGCACAGATACCTGTATGCTATATCACTTTAGGAAACTAGTCAATGTGATCAATCGTCCGGTTACCGGGCCGCCTGGTACGACTCTAAACAAGCAGCATAGTGCGTCTCGACTCTGACGTTGAGGATGTGTGGGATTCCCGTTTACTTGTATAATGCCCTCCCAAAAATAGAACTACAGAAAAAAGCTCTCTACGATAACTAAATGCATACCTATAAGAGCCGCTATTTTGACTAGCGAGTCACGCAAACGCACCTGTTTCTGGTAAAAAATAGTAGTTGAACAATCTATTTATCATTCATATTTTAACAAAAGTCGTTACATTTATGAACTACACACACATATCGTTAGTGATGCCACAGGGTCGTCGGCGCACTTGGTTGGGGACAAGAAACACACTTCAGTCTCGACGAGGCAAAGATCAACTTTATTTCATTATTTTACAGTTTATATAATCACCGTGCTGCAGAGTTGTCGAAGGTATAATATGTCATGTTATGCATTCACGATCTCAGTTCGACATCGTTACTAGGCTTCACTCCACGTCGAATATGAACACAGACTGCACAAATAAACCGGGCCATCTGCGAAGATCAATCACACCCGAAGACCTTCGGTCCAGTACATCGCCACCTCTACGAGATGAAAGTACATCCAGGGTCATCCTTATTTTCGTTCTTATTGTTATTAATATTGTTCTCATCGTTATCATCATGTGGTCGCTATTAATCATCATACTAGTAATAATAATATTTATTATTATTATTATTGTTCTCAGAAGTATTATCATAATAATAATAATAATATTAATTATTATTAGCCTTATTATCAATCAGCTACATTGCACACCATTCTGCTCCGCCTATCTCCTCCCGTTAGATCTGTTCCATTTGTTCTATATGTTCGTGGGTTTCCTGGCGTCATGATTTCCGTTACGATTTTATTTCTCTATGTCTAGTTGCTTCCCCCTTGCTCAAGCTTTTGCGTACTCTTGACCTCCCTCTTTGTTTTTCATATTCATCGATAAGCTAGTCTTCGGTAATGTTAAGGGTTCCTTTATATATATATATATATATATATATATAATGCGCGTGTGTATGTATGTCGCTAGGCTGATGCCGCCAGCGTCATGAAAACAGATGCACGACGATAAACCATTAAAGCAGGTATTTTTGCCTTGTAGCGACAGGCAATCGCCGTAAGCCAGCTGCACTATCTTGGTAGAACCAAGCCAGCAGCTAGGTCGGTCGGTCGTGACAAAGCAAAACAAGACAGAAAGACACATTCTTGTAGTTGTCTTGCCAGTTGCGGTTGTTGTTAATGTCTTGTTCTTGCAGCCGCCGTACGAATTCATACGGCACACACGCGCACCAAAACGAACCGTCCGCGAGTTTTTGGCTCGTAGGCTCACATAGACGTACATCTACTCCCTTTCATTCTCCCAAAGCAAAAGATACGTAGTTCCGTATAGTCCAAATCCCACTACCCACTAGATACGTTCAACTTTCAATCCCCCTCCCCCCTCCCCCCACCCCCCACCCCCCATACACCAGATTCCCCAGGTTCGAAAACCGAGACCTTCCTGAGACTCTTGTGGTCGCTTGTGGAGCACGTGGGCGAGCGGTGGCGGCCGACGCACAGCACACGGGCGTAGCGGCAACGTTGGCGGTAGCGGCAACAGCAGATAATTGGCTGCGCTTGCTGAGCTAAGCAGTCGGTTGCACCACGCTGTTTCGGGCGCGCCGTTGACTCCACGATCGATTCATAGCTGGGCCATGTTCTCGGTCGGGCCTCATCCTCAGACCGATCAGTCCATATCCTGCATCTTTTTTGTTCTACTGCTGCTGCTGCTGTTGCTGTTTGCGTCAATCGAATTCTCTTGTCTCAAATTTTTCTCAACGTCGGTCGACGTACATTTCGTCATGGATGGTGGTAGAGAGAGACACATCATGATATTGGGACAGGAACCGCCTATCCGCCCAGTAGCCGCATCGTGCTATCCGTCTGTTTGTCCGCCACCTAGCTAAAACTACCCAACGAACTACCGACGTCCTATATACTATCCACGACTGTGCTGAACTGTCAGGACAGCCCTGTTCGTTCTTAGTTTTGTTACTTCTCTATTTGTAGTGCGCATGCGCTCTATCTATCTAGACTATCTGTCTTTCTTCCTCTTGCTTTGTATATCTCCCTTTCTCTTTTTCGCTTTCTCTCGCTTGCTCTGGGTGTGTGTGTGTGTGTATCACATATGTGCGCAATCTGAGAGAAATACGCTAGTAAAGACTATATTTACAAATTATTTATATTATTATCATTATTATTATTATCGTCATCATCAGCATTGTTATAATTAATAATATAATTATTTGATAATTATTCTCAATATTAATAATAGTATATAAATCGAATGCTACTACTACTACTACTACTGGTGCTAATCCTAGGCCTTTTTCTACACTCTACCGTATGACAACTCCTACAACTACTATTACTACTACTACTCCTACGTTAACTACCGTTGTCATTACTACCACTATTAATTACTGCTCATTAGAACCTTGAATAGAAGATTTGCCGCAAGGGTTCATCACCAGCCATCACCACTACCACCACCATCACTACTGCGACCGCCACCGGGAAATAAGCCGATCTTTTCGACTTGATCGGCTCAAATAATGACATATTTGTTTGCTTTGTATGTCGACGACTTTCTTGCACCGTTCGTCCGTTCATCTGTCCGTTCAGTTCGTCTGTCCAACCACCCAGTCTAGTTAGTCACGCTACCATAGCAGACTGGTGACCATCATGTCAGTTTATCGTAGTAGTAATGATACTAATTGTAGTAGTAGTAGTAGTAGTAGTAGTTGTCGTAGTCGAAGCCATAACGGCAGGCTATGTATGCATGTTTGTATTACATATGTGTGTGTGTGTTGTGTATATATATATATATTTTTTTTTTACAATACCAATCCTTGCGGCAAAGCTTTGTAACAAATGACGTACTTATCCTGACCACCGGCATGGCCGAGAAAAAAGAGACTGACAACAATATTCACCACGATCTTCGTAGTAATAATAATATTGATGATTATTATTATTATATTATAATAATAGGAAAACGATGAATAGTCATAAATTACCCTTGATAATACTGAGGATCTAAGAAGATGGCCAGAGGCGGCTTTCGTCTCGATGCTAGTGAGCCTACGAAAAAGCACAGCTAACTTACGCTCGTCGCCGTCTCCAAATCCCATGTATGGCTCTATCGTAAACGTACACTACTGATCGATTATTCATCATTAGCAGCATCATGATAATTTTATCACCATAATTATCATTCGCACCATGTTCAATATCGTCGTCGTCGTCGTCGTAACACAATAATAATAGTAATAATAATAATAATTATTATTATTCATATGAATATTCGAATATTATTGTCATTATTTTCATGATCGTCATCGGGAGCAATGTAAGTGGTGCTAATTCATATACTCGAGGAGGCTCACAGTCCGCTAATAGTCTCTAAGTACAGTACGGGTGCATCTATGACCTCCGGCCTCCAGTCGTTCGTCGCTTGTTTTTTCATTTTTCTTTATTTCTTTTTGCTCATTTTGCGCTTACACAAGGAGGTGCGATTGTGTCCAATTTCGTGTTTTTGGTATACACTGCTGTTCCTGTGTTTAGGTCCCGCGGACCTCACCGGCCACCTAGGGCCTCTCTCTCTCTACACGAGACCTAGGCTGTCTGGAAGCCCTCGGAGAGCCGCTAACCGTCATAGGTAGTTCTAGCCTGTCCAAGGGCGCCAGATTTGAGATTCTATGTACAGGGTCCCATCTGATGGGTCCGGAATGAATAATATGTAAGTGAGTCAATGAATTGAATTAATGCATGAACACGAACAAGCTCAGCCTGTAAAGAGTGTGTATCTTCGGGCAGCTTTGGGACGCCAGTGTAGAGGCAGTCGGTTGCAGCCAGCCGGTTGCCTGCAACCTTTCGCCTTGCGAAGCTCAAACAGCGACAATTCGCCAGGAACGGTCGCCGTAAATTGTGATTGATGATGCGACCGTTGATTCATTCATCGAAGCGATAGGTCGCTTAGTGATGTAATTCGAAGTCGGCCATATTACCGATAGGACAATCCAACCAAGACTCAGGGCATAATCGCGCGCCCCCTCAGTAGAAGAGAACAAACTCTCTTGAGTCTCAGGTTCGCTGGATTGCTCGTCGTTGTAGTTGTCGATGTAAGTACGACGATACGTCTATCTATCTGTGTACGTGTGGATGGTACGGGTTGCGTGTGTTGTTGTTGTATGTATGAGAGTGTTTTGAGTGAGCTGTATGAGTCTGTGCGCAAAAATGCGCTTTGATGTGTGGGCGAACGGGTGAGTCGGGCGTCCCGGGAAACGCTGGTACCGCGAGTGTCATGCCGTATAAACACTATGTACAGGATATATGTACGCAAGACTGTCTGGGACATGGCTGCGGGAAAGACTAAGGCAAGCGGGATCGGTCTAACTATCTATCTGTCTGTCTGTTTATTTGTGTGTTTGTTTGTCTGTCGGTTCCTAGCTGGTGCGTCCTGGAGCTGTTCAATAAATGAAAAACTCAATTCGCCATCGGTATCCGGAGTATAGCCGTCGTCATCATTGTCGACTGATTCGATTCAATGTCGAATAATTCATAATTTGCTTGTCTAGGGCGCCTAAATACTGGGGCCGTGCAAATCTGGCTCGGCCTCTTTGGCGGATACTAGGCTTCAAGACCTCTAGTATAGCATAATAATGCCAATAATAATCACCGTCATCATCATATATTTAAATATTGATTATACGATATAATGAATAGTAATCATCGCAGACGAGTATATACAGCGTGTCTATCTGCATGTCATGTTTTTTCAGCATTGGAGCCGTTTGTTGGCCTATTCTGGTTAGTTACCTGGCTACACGCTAGTAAATGGCGTTGTTTTGGCACCCAACGTGATGGTTGCATTGTGTTCCGCTCATCCACACATCTAGGCGGCCACCCGGTCTGGAATTCCTCAATTACGGTTTGATAAATATGCGTATCTTAAGTAAGTGCTTGGCCACCACGACGCTTTGCTGATACGCTGCGCTGCGCCATGCCTTCAACGATGTCTTGGGGCAGTAGCAGCCGGGCTGGCTAGCTCCAAATAATAGACTATTCATACATGTTTTGACGGGAAGAAGAGGGTTCACGGCATCGAAACTTCGGCGATGGGAACACGCTCTGAGAGACTCAAAAATCATCGTCGGAATGACCCGTCTGTGTCGGTGTGAGCTGTTGCTGACCGGTCGAGTTATTGTCGTCGGTGGTGTTGTTGTTACTCTCGCGCTTCTTGCTGAGGTCATCGGGTGCGGCTGGCGCGACAGGGTCGATGCGGACGACCTCGATCGAGTCGCCTAGAATTCCGGCCAGCTTCTCCTTCGCTCGGAGGTCATTTGTTACTCGGCATACGCCATTGATAATGAGCTCGGATTCAGGAAGGTCATGCTCATCCTGCTCGCAGTCGTTGAGACCCGGATCGATCCATTTGGGCATGGCCGGTTTTCGCCGCGACGAAGACGACTTGGTTTGCGCTGCTCCGTCAAGGGAATCGCGGTCGCTGCCCTCAGTAGCTGTCGGCTCCTGGCTATCGTCGTTCTCGTGGTCATGATCGTTCTCATTGTCGTTATCGCTCTTGTGTCCGGTCGTCATGGACAGGTCGAGCGTTCCGTCGTCGTTTGTCGACGAAGGTGAATAGCTGTTGTACGATATGGCGGGCGGGGTCGAGTTGCGCGACGTGGACCTGTCGCCCGACTGCAGGTCGCGTAGACGCTGGACAAGCGCCGCTCGGAAGGCCACCGGGTCGAAGTTACTACTCTGGTCGCGCATGGCAGGGTTGAGCTCTGGCGGCCGAGGGTCGTCGGGATTAGGCGAACAGTGCTGCTTGAGCCGCATACGATGATTGTGGAACCAGTTGGTAATGGTACGCACAGACAAGTTCAGCTCCCCAGCAAGGAACTCGATCGTCGATGGTCCTGGGTAGGGGTCCATAGAGAAAGCTAGACGCAGAGCCTCCTTCTGCTCATCGGAGAACAGCACTCGAGGCTTCTTAGCGGCCGGGAACGGTGAGTTGGGCGAAGGGAAAGGAAAGCCTGGTAGGTCTATCCTGGGGAAGTCGGCCTCTGGGCCCCTTCGCCGCTTGTTGGCCGCGAACAGACGGAGGTCCTCGCGTCGCTCGTTCTTCAGAGCCTGCAACTTCTCCACATTATGCGGGTCATTTAGCCAGAGCTGCATACGTATAAAGGGCTCACGTCCCTTAATCGAAAGCATATGCCACGGCTTGGGTTTCGACAGCAGTTCGCTCACGGACCCTTGCGATAGACCGAGCACAGCCTCTCCGAATATCTGCAAAGTCCACAGAAGACAATTTCTCGTCAACCATGAGTTAACAAAAGTAACATAACTAGGCTTAATTATTATCGTAAATTAATACTACAATGTTGTAGGGCCTCACCTTTTGGCCAATGTTGTGTGCCATGAGGGTCTCCTTGATGCGAGCAGTTATGACCTGGGTGTCAAGGTCGGTTGTGAGTGCAGCCATCTCGTACACTGAGGGTTGCATGTAAGGAACACGGTTGTTGCTGAGAGGCGAGTTGTTCTTATTGGGGGTTACACTGAGTGTGTTGACGTTGGCAGGGATGACAGCTAGGGTGGTTGTTGTAGGCGTGGGCGAGGGTGAATGGCTGGGCAGTGGAAGTTGCCTCTGAAGGGCAGCCAACGCTGCCGCTGGTGGTTGCGCGAGATTAAGTTGCACCTGTTCCTTCATTGCAGCTTGAATGGACTCGATGGAGGAGTTTTTAGGCATAGCTTGCACGGGGTTGTGCTCAAACGGCATAATAGACTGTTGCTGCTGCTGATGATGACGCACAGGCGCTGGTTTGTTCATCGTGGCTGCGGTGAAGCCTGTAGTACGCATGAGCTTTTCCGGTGCAATCTTGTACTGCGAGGCGACAAGTTTATGCACTGCCTGCTCATCCTCCAAAAAGATCTTCATTCTGATGAAAGGCTCCCTACCCTTTTGTGTAAGCATGTGCCATGGTTTAGGTCTCGCGAGAAGGTCGGAGACCGAGCCCTGGGAGAGCCCCAGTACGCTTTCGCCGAAGAGCCTTTGCGAAATGGAGTACTGAGAGAGCTGCTCCTTGACCTTCTTGACAATATCCTCGGTGTTAAGGTTGTTATATTTATCAAATTGCTGTTGTGTGATCGGGGGCAATACAGCCTTCGCTTGGCGCGGGCTGGGCGTCGCCAAGGCAGGCATGGCAGACTGCGTCAGGAGCGAATTTGTAATGCTCTGCATCCTTTGCAGGGGATTGCTGTCCTCAGCAGTGGGTGCCTCGGGTACGCTCAGAACGACGGGCGGGCTTTGCGCCGGATATTTTCTGGGTTGCTGCTGAGCCTGCTGAGCTTGCGCGGCCTGTGCGGCGTGTACCATCGAGAATGCGCTTTGCTGGCGCTCCAGAGCTTCCCGACCGCGTGGATCGGCGGCGATGGCCTGCAAGTTGAGACCGTTGAACAAGGCGCCAGGAAGAGCGGCGCCAAAGCGAGCCAGTTCATGACCCGGGGTGAGCGCCAGCTGAGACAATCGCGATAACTCCTGGTGATAGATAGATATCGCCTGTCTAATTTCATCATGTGACCTGTCATAGGCTGCAGTCGGGTTTCGGAAACTCTCCTCCACACGCTGCCCCATCAGCTTTGCTAGTTCCTCCTGGTAAATACGGGCTACCAGGTCCTGGGATAGGTCCACGCCCTCTTTCTCCTTATCCTCCTTCTTCTTGCTGAGATTCTGAGGGCTATCGGCATTATCAGAGTCAGGCTCCTCTTTCTTTGGAGTCATGGGCGTGATCATGGCTTGTTGGGCCTCAGAAAGGATCTGAACAATACGGTCCTCAGCAAGGTCTTCATGACGGAAAGCCCCGACAGGTGTCGAAGGCGTATCCTTTGAGCCCTTGCGTGGCACCAACGCCTTAAGAATCATGATACAGTTTTCGTCTGTGGCCCAGGCATGCATTTTCCGGTACGAATCGCGGCCTTTTTCCGTAAGCTTATCCCACGGTTTTGGCTTGGAGAGAAGTTCGCTCACGGTACCCTGAGACAGACCCAGAACGTACTTGGCAAAAAGCCTCTGCCCGATATTGTGCACGCTAAGTAGCTCCCTGACGCATCTGGAAATGTTCCCCGTATTCAGCGCTTCGGACTGGTACTTGTCCACGTTCTGGCGCAGGCACTCCTGGAGGCGCTCAAGGTTGGCGGCGTGCTCCTCGCCGAAACGCGAGCCGGAGCCCTCGGTCCCCGACGACATTTCGTCGTGGGACTTTGGCGTAGCGGGTGGGCTGGTTTGACCGCATTGGACTGCCGGCTCCGAGCCTTCCCTTTTGAGCATTCTGGAGAACGTGGATACGATCTCCTCCCCCAAGAGCGACCCAAACGCCTCAACGTTGTGCTGTAAGCGGCCGCGTTCTGTAAACACAACACATCGAGTATTAGACGTTTACCACATAAAAATAACACGCGGGAGATGCAAATATATGAATCAAATAGTCCTTCATTCGCTAAACAACTGTACATGATTTCATCATATATATATATATATATATATATATATATATAATATAAATATATATGGAATAAGTGCTGCTAGAGTTTCGTAGCTGTCCCAATCAAAGGTAACCTACCGTTTTCGTCCGTCTTGTCCTCGACGAGGCCATCCGGTAATCGCGGCGACTCGGCGTTCTCGCGCTCACTCTTGACGTTACTACTACTGCTGCTGCTGGTGCAGTCCTGCTGCAGCTGATGCGGTCCGCCAGCAGTAGCAACAGCACTTCCATTGTGCAACTTTCCGAGTTGCGTCTTAAGGTCGTCGTAGTCCTTCTGTCTCTCGAGCTGCTCCTCGAGCTGCTGGATTGTGCGACTCTTCTCCTTGACCAGTCTCTCTAGCTGTGAGATCTGCTTGGTGCTCGACTCGCGTAGCGTCTCGACGGTCGCCTGGAGCCGTCGAATGTCGTCGAGCAGCTGAGCGACCTCACGATCCTTCGAAGGCTCCGACGATGGGGTGGACGGCGTCGCTGGCCGGGAACAGGGAGCGTCCATCACAGCAGCTGAGTAGTCTCGAAGGCGTACGGACTCCCTTTGGGCAGACGGGGCACGCTGCAACGTAAAACAGGCAAGTGCACGTCTTTCGTTATTATTATTATTATTATTATTATTCCCAATAGCGACTCGTCCCTATATATATATATATATATAATTACACATCATATTTATTCACCTTATATATACATATATATATATATATATATATATGTATATGTCGGCCGAATCAAAAGTCCGTCTTCTTAAGCAAAGTACCCCTGATTCATCCTTCAGCTTGTGTGTGCTTCTAATACATTTATTGACAGGTTAACCGGTGCTCTCGTTGGATCCTTGTTTTAGATTCGGGCCGTCATTCGTCTGATCGACACGACATATTGGAACCATCACTAACGTCAAGACTAAATATCTTATAGATCTTAATACAGCATTAATGAGCTTTATATATATATATATATATATATATATTTTTTTTTTTTACGACAGGTATATATGTGAACTCAGTGGCAATTTATGAGTAAAATGCTTGCATGTAGCTGCAGGATATATAGCGTCTATATTGAATATGTCGATGCTACGTTGTGTACAGGATGCAGTACACAGTGCATCATCATCAGAAGCAGCAGCAGCAGCATTATCCTTATCGCCACCCCATGCACACACGCTCGCTCGAGTATCAATACCGCTGGGGATAGGTGAGCTAGCTATTCTCGCACATCTAAGGTCTCTAATCCCTCTCAGCAAACGCGCTTCCTTGACTGTGGTCGTGCGCGATGACGACGGATGCGTATCGCACGCTCGAGATTAAAGGTATATGTTCATATGTATGGATATATGTGTGCATGCATCTATGGGTACGACGGGTTAGCACACGTAGCAGCGGTAACAGAAGCAGCAGAAGATTTTTTGTTTTTCGACACTTTACCGCTCTCGCTCCGCCTCGTTACTCCCCCTCTGTGCCCCCAGGTCCCTACGCGCCCCTAGCACCGTCCGCGTTCTCTGTTCTGTTGCCGCTACGCGTCCCTTCACGACTGATCCGGACGATACTTCTTAAATAAGCGGCCTTTATTTTCTGCTCTGAGTGCGATTGCGATGCTGATGGTGGATGTAGTAAGTCTGTGACTTGGGTAGTATAACTGCGAAAGTCCACACTGTGATTGCTCATAGAAGTACTTTGAGTTGTACCTTCAGAAGACTTGAATGCTTGTATTCCCCTTGTCTTATTTATGTCCCCGTCTTTCTCTGCGCCCCCCAAAGACAGAAGCTCAGCAACTACCATCGTAGCTGCCACAGACGTTTGCCCGAACTTAGCCACCACTTCGAGTTTTTCTACTTTCACCTCCTCACCCCGCGGCCCTCCCTCGTCCTAGCCATTCGATCGACGATTCTTCTGCACCCTTCCCGTTAAAACCATCATGCCAGCGTAGCGGCGGCGGTATAGTGATAGTCGCCTTCGATTACGGGCGAGACCCAGATATCCTCTGGCAAGAAGGCGATGTATATATATATATATATATATATGTAGAGAGAGTGAGAGAGAGAGAGAAGTAAACTTAAAAATAGAGAGAAGGTAAACGCACCCCCGCTTTCGCCCCAAATGGATTGCTTTTGCTGCTCTTACCAACTTGCTACTGCTACCCGAAAGACTCGGGCTCAAGCGGGCAAAAACCGCAGACCGCAGAATCGACGCAGGCAGCGCCCTCTGGAGGGTCGTGCGACCAAAAGTGGTCATCGGCGAGGGCGTCAGGGGCCGGCGCACATCTGCAGTCGCCGACGTGCGCCTACTGCAGTTGTAGAATTGTCGTCGTCGTCGTAGTAGTAGCAGTAGTCGTAGTAGTATTAATAGTAGAAGGACAAGTTGTAATATTAGTAGTAGTCCACTGCTCAGACGTTGCATTTGACTCCACCATCGCGGCGGACGACGCACGACTACAACAACAACAGCAGCAACAACAACAACAACAACAACAACAATGCGAATAACAGGAACAACGATAACAACAGGTGCAGCAACAACGACAACAACGACAACGACAACAACAACAACAATGGCAGCTTCCACAAACGTCTTGACCATAGCCAGCCTTGTGAACATAGCAACTAACGACGATAACGACGACGACGACGACAACAACGAAAATGCCATTTGTCGTTGACGACAATGATCGCGATTGTGGCGGTTGTGGCGTTGTCGTAGCTGAGCTAGGGCGGTGTGCGAAAATGGCCGAACACCGACTGGAGCTCTGCTTGGCCACGGCCCTCCCGACGCCGGCCGCGTTCGCGTTCCTCACACGTCGTCGTCGTCGTCGTCATCGCCATCATCGGCTCACACAGGCTGGGCCCTCCCATTCGGGCGGCCCTCGCCCAACGGTGTCCGTCTCGTCCCGACCCGTCGCAGGCGGGCCCTCTCTTTCATTCTCTCTCTCTCTCTCTCGCCTGCTTCTCCACCTCCTCCTCCTCTTTGTCGTCGTTTCGGACACGGCCGCCATGAGCATCGGCGTCGCGGTCACCGATCGACGGGGCCCGATGGCCAATCAATGTTCGATCTTCGGCCCCTCGGCGGCTGCCCGAACGTCGTACCGTACGGCTTGCCGTTGCGCTTGCTCCGCCCCCAGGGGAGCAACAGTGAGAGCGCTGCCACGATGCTCTTGCTACACAGTCATACAGTCATACAGCCGTTAGTCAGCCAGCCAGCCAGCCTGCCTTGTACTCGGCCCACGCGACACCGTCCGGAAGGCCCTATTGGCAGGCCGGCGGCCGGCAGGCTCACCCACGACGGCGAACAACTCAGCCACCCACGTACGGCAAAGGCAACAGGTGGTGGGATGCTGGTCGCTACGGTGGTACGGGAATCGGTATCAAACACTGGATACTGTTCTTCGGTCGTTACCCCGATCGATTCTAGTTCCAGTCACCAGTCAGTCGCCACCACCGATCAACGAGTGCACCAGTTCTGTTGTGAGCGCACTTTGCCGACTAGGCATACCGAAAGGCTAGCAGCATACAAAGCAGAATATCTCGTCCAAATATAAGTGCGGCCAATACTGTAATCTAGACTAATGTGGACCATCAAAAAAGTGACTTTTATTCAAACTAAGAGAGCGCCGAACAGTTGGTGATAGAATAGAATTGAAAACGCCTTTATTTACCGAATAAATGGTGGAAAAACGCAGTAAGGTCTGCAATGCCGTCTTATTGTGCGAATCTCTGGCTACACGCCAAGAAAATATGTTATTGATTATTTCAAGCAAACCAATATAATTTTTGTTAAACCTATAAGTTGACGTCTACGATTTGTCATTGCCACATCAAAGAAGCTGTCAGTAAGAACAGCGCTCACAAGCGATAGTTGTTATTAAACAAAGATGACAACAATGGAAAGTTTATAGCATTCGGCTCAATTTCACATCACCTAAACAGCCTTTTTAGAAAACTTCTAGTACCGCGTTCAATCAAACCTACGCGTTTACACACGTGTGGACTCTAGATAAGCCGGATGAACAATATAAACGTCTGGGTAACAGTAGATACCTCTGGGCAACCTATGTTAGAAATTGTTGGCCAGGGCCGTTTTGTTGGCACATGGCAAAATGAAAGATTAAAAACGTCGAACATCGACGAGTTGCCGATTACTTAAAAATTGTCTGCTTTTGGCCTCCGCCGCAATTTGGCCCACACACCATTGCTTTTGAAGCATCTTTTCTACGCTGGTTATATTGCTGCTGTCCGCCTCGTTTATATTTATACCGCGCTCTCTTTTTCCCTTTTCCTATTGATTTCGTGTCCCCTCAATCTCTTGGCAATGCTGATATTTGATAGCCACCACCCCGGTCAGTGTCCGCAGCCAAGCGCCTAGCGTTTTAAATAATCGACTACCTTCGTCTTGTAAAATCCCCTGCGTCAACGAGGGTCGATACATTTACACCCCGGGGCTCCACCTTATGGGTTGAAAAACATACACACATATATATATGCTGCTCTTTTATTTTGCGATACAGGCGGCCGATCAAAAGTGACAAGTGAAGAAGTAAGGGTCTCATGGGCCTAAAATATGATTGCCACAATACGGACTTTACTTGTCTTTAAAACTGAAGTTGTAGTTGGAGTTCTTGTAATTATAAGTTGGAATTATTTATTGTGGCATCTGCATTCTTGCTCATCACCGTTCCATGTATAATTCCGCTATCGGTGGTAAATCGTACGGTTACAGTTATTATTAAGTAAAAAGTAGACGCAAAAAATCGTCATAGGCCTCGTGCGTGAGCTGTGAAGCATGGCGACCTAGTTTGCTTGATGTTATCGTATATTGGATACTACGCGAGGATTACAACAGCAGCAACAGCAATAACATCGGCAACAACAAAGCGACGACAGCGGCAATGGAAATGGTGACGACAACAACAATAAGAAAACAACAAAGGAAACAAGAACTCTAAAAACACGAGACAGTGACTTGCTCGTTGCGATCATTTAGCTAGTCGGTCGGTGACCACCTAGATAGATAGATAGATAGATCTATAGAGATATATAGATACATAGTGAGTAAATAACCTTTGGCGTCATGTCCGTTGAACGGTCGCTCGACGTGGTAACCACGACATGGCGCTTGTTTCTCATTAACGGCTGAATTGTTTGCGCTTTTCTTTTACCGTTTTCTCGTTCTATCTATTGCTGCCTCCTCTTCCAATTTTCTCTAGTTGTCTTACGGCTCGTCTTTTCCCCTTTCAGCATTTCGTTTTACTTCTTCTCATCCAGTCCCGTTAATTCGATACCGTCTATCGTCGCGACACTCAATGGATGAACATCGCTTGCAGACGTGCGGCAAGGTAACAGGACAATCTTTGATGCCCAGCTGCAGATACAGCTTGCTAGGTGGTTCATCGTCTCGGCCTCTCTTTCTTCTCTCTCTCTCTCTCTCTCTATATATATATATATATATATATATATATATGTATATAAATCCTTCTCAATCTATCTATCAATATCGCCTTATTTTATCAATCTCTCCTCGTGTCGCTTTCCTAGGGCACGTACGGTCGACTGGACCTGCTGCGGTAGCCGCTGCTACGTTTTAGTCGACCTCGCCTCGAGAGCGGAGGCCTGCCTCAGCGGCGTTATTGTCTTCCTCCAGTGCCGCCATCATTGCCGCGAGTAGCCACAGAATGGCCAAGGTAGCCAGCAGCAGCTGCAGCAGCCGCAGCATCATCAGAAAAGACAGCAAGCAGTAAACAGGGAACCGGCGAGAACCTATCAGTAGCGAAACCCGAGCCGGCTGAAATTGGTGAGTGGTATTGACGGAGACGACAGTGATGCGGTCCAATGCGAAACACTTCGAGACCCGCACACACACACACACACACAAACGTACGGTGAGTGCGCGCTCGAGAGAGAGAGATAGAGAGAGAGAGAGAGCAAAGGTCGGCGGTCGGTCCAAGCATTTTCCCCCATCCTATTATTCAGCCATCCATGATGCATCACGTCGTGTTGCGTACGCTGGCGTGCTCTGCAATCCGAAGCGCCGCACCTCGCCTGCTGATTCGTTGGCTGACTGCGTTCGACCCCCCACCCCGCACCCCCCGCACCCCACTACGCCCCATGCGTGGCCGCACGTATCAAACAACACGTACGAGAAACATACACGTGCGTGCATACACGACGCCAAAGTATCGATACATACCGTGACGACGTTGCCCGTTCGCCGTAACGAGCAATACAATTGTTTTACCTAATTGGTTTAATATTCATTCATCGCTGTTGCCATCTTTAGCGTAAAATTGCATTCAATAGAAGCTTGAGCTCACATCCAGTCTTGTAGTTCATGTTTCAACAAACATGCGAAGGTTGAGCACTTTTAAAGTATCCGTACTGCTGCTGCTTTATCAATACCGACTGCCGTCGGGCGATCGCCAAAAGGTCGCCGAGAATTCCCATTTGATATTCGTCTTCTGCTCCCAACAAACCAAATAAATATCCAGCAACATTACAAACACATTTTTTTCTTTCGCCTTTGCCCTTCCTTTCATGGTTTGCTCTGTCGCCGCCAACCACCATTCAGACGGTTCTGCTCCTTCTATTTATTAAATCGGATGACGAGAGCTCAAACAAGCCAACACTTTGCATAGCACGGAGTGCGAGTGTAAGCTGTTAACGAGAGACCTGTAGGAGACACGCGTGTTATGAATCGCTAGGGGGTGGCTAGGGGGTAAGGGTGCACAGCGCGGAAAGCATCAAGGAGCGAATGGGTAGACGACTCGGAGATGAACGACAAGAAGCGACGGTACAAAGCATCTTTCAAGAAGTCGGCCGGTGAATGGGAGAAGACACTGACACCCATACCCCTCCCGATACCCCCAGACGTGCCCCATCTCTCCCTTAACTCTTCCTCTCTCCAACTATGTGCGACCCCCGTTTGCCCCCCTCCTCCCCCCAAGTGGCTTGTCATCAATTCACCCCCGCCGGTAAACGTTATACAGCCGCGGTCGTCGTCTCCGCCCACCGCAGTTGGTCATCGGCATACGTCTATGCGCCTCATGGCGCAGTTACGGGATCTACACCCGTCGCGGGGTCAACCTTACCCCCCCCCCCCCGCGCCTTATGGTCAGTCGCTCCGTTCCAGTCTCGACCAATTATTTTAGCCTTGCTTAAGTTTTTTCCTGTGTTCACTCCGTTCCCGTTAATTTTCGCGTTCTCTATTCGGCCTGTCAGACGTTCCCAGCCTCGCTTGTCGCGGAGATTTCCGACATCCCGGCGCTGTGCCGATCGGCATCTGCTAGACTTGAAAGAATGCTGCTGCTGCTGCAGCTGCTTCCCGAGCTTCTCAGACCGATAATAATATTAAACGCTTTTTGTGAGTTGTCTCTTCCGCTGACTAAGTACGGCTTCTTCCGTTAGCGCCATTACTACCACTATAGCCAAGTGCACATGCATACAACTAAGATTCAATATTCGACATCGTCTAATAACCAGGAGGCAACGCCTCGTGCCAATATTGTACAGGGGTAGCATAGGATGATCGTACGACGAATTATAAATTCCTGCCTTCGCAATAAAAAAAAAGAAATATATATATATATATATATATATATATATATATATATATATATATATATATATATGTCCTTTCTTAAAAGCGTAGCTCGCGCAATTGTAAGATACACAGTTGCAGGCACACAATGTGTACTTTAGTCGTGTCGTAGCTGTTGTTACGACAATGGTTCGATCGTCACACTTTTAACAATGTGCTCCCTTTTCGCCGTCGGATTTGTGGCGACCTTTGACCGCCAGATAATCTTCCGTAAATACAACATTTTGCCTCGTTCCGATCAAGCAGAACATGGACCAACGGAAAGGGCGGTCAATCATAACAGCTCTCTAACAGCTAGATGATGATCCACCGATACCAAGTACAACGTGTGAGCCAGAAGGGTCACGCAGTGACTCTCATGCATCGTTAGCTTTGCGACGTCAATACGTCTGTCGAGAGATTGATGGATTCATTCACTTGTCGGACATATGCATTTTTTGCCTGTGCATGCTTGTACATATATACCTTATAGCTCCGTTTGGATAGTCAGACATATGCGCGCTTTTGTACGCATGCAAACGTATCTATTGGTATATATATATATATATATATAGAGAGAGAGAGAGACCGCAGTAACAATCGGTAGAAGCCCAACGTGAAGTGTGATCCTCGCAGCGATAATACGCCTATCTGTCGGGCCCTACCCATCGTTTTGCTCTTATCTGTCTCATACACTCTCAGGATTTTCTTCATTTTCTTCTTTCTCTCCGCCTATGGCTTTTCTTTTTCTTTATCGTCTTGGTCTAGCTCTAACTAGCTCTCTGTGTACCAACATCGTTTGTTCGTGTTCGCGCTCTAGTCACGAAATTGACTGGCTTGACCCCCTTCGTCGATGAGACCAGTTTCAATACGACACAAGCGGTCATATAGCGGAACCGTTTATTGATGGCGTAGCCTATTAAATACGCCCGCACAGAAAAAAAAGTGTATATGTTTATACTTGCATGTGTATCTCTATATGTGTACGCATTTACATACGAGAATAATTTAAATCATCCTCATCAATGGCTTAATATTGATTATTCGCCAGCGACGCCTAAGTTTACGGCAATGCGACAACGACCTTGAGAAAGGTCACGAGCAAAGCAACTCCAAGAATATCGCTACTACCAGCAAAAACAACGACAACATCCGCAGAGCAGCCACATCATATAGTAGTACCACAATAGCAGGGCAACATTAGCAGCAGCAGCAACACTAACACTAATAATAGTGATGATGATGATGATGATGATGATAATAATAATAATAATAATAATAATAACAGCAACAACAGCATCGATAGTGCTAATGAATTATTACAGAAGATGAAGAAGAAGCATCGACATATGTTTCTGGATGTGTGACTCCGGCCGCTGTGTGTCTGTGTGTGGGTGTATCGATACGTGGAAATGAATGAATGGGAATGCGACCACATGTTTCTTGCCTACCTGGTGCTGTGGCAGCTATAATATTGCTAGCACACGACTACCACACTACTGCGGCTAATTCGGCTTGCTTTAGACAGCGCCCAAAATCGGTCGACCCAACAAAACGAAGCCGAGGAGACAGCACAGCAGCAACAGCAGCAGCACCAGCGCGTGGCGGTGGATCGCGCGGTGGAGCAATCACTGGGCAGTGGATGGCTGCTAACCAATCAACTGACCGGACTCATTCCACTTGCTGATTCACAGCTTTTACCACTACTACTACTACTACTACTGCTACCACTATTACAGCTATTTAGTTCTACTACAATGGTTCTACTACGTCAACGACGGCTGGCCGTTGCCCATTTGGCCGTTTCTGCTAATTCGTTTCGGTTGCGTTTTTTGCCGGTTGCCTTCGTTTCTCTTCTCGCGCTTCCCGAGTCGCTGCTCGGGAAGCTGCGGCTGCCGCCCGCCACCACGGTCGGGTCATCATAGGTAATAATTGCCTTCAAATATGCCATACGCAAAACGAACGCACGAAGGGCACGGCAAGTGAAGTCAAGTAAGTAAGTGAATTGACGACAACGTCGGCGGAGGCGGTGATGGTGAGGACTATCGTGGTGATGGTGAGGACCATCGTGGTGATGGTGAGGACCATCGTGGTGATGGTGAGGACCATCGTGGTGATGGTGAGGACCATCGTGGTGATGGTGAGGACCATCGTGGTGATGGTGAGGATGGCCTACGACGGATGAGTACGCCATCATCCATCGATGCATGATGGCCTTTTGATCGGAAAACGGTCTTCCCATTCGGAACTGCCATAACCACTACCACTCGCTCAGCTTACTCCTACTATCTGCCAATACCCGTTCGAAGACGTCGAACGCCGAAAACGTCTACTATAGATCATCGTATCAGTAGTCATCCCTTTCCTTGCTGCTGCTGCTGCTGCTGTTGTTGTTGCTGTTGCTGCTGGCGGCGATCAAATCACGGCGCGGCGTGTCCAGCTATGTCCGCTAACATGCACACACACACACACGCACACACACTCACATACAGACGTATACATACCCCCTCCCTTATACATACACACAAGCAAGCACACCCTGTCCCTCACAGCCAAATCAACCATATAATACACCCATCCACCCACACAGCAGACATTCATATACATATATACACTACGTACACGCATGGGGCGCAATTGCGGCGGATACTCGGCGGACCACTCGAGCTGCAGAGCTGCTTGAACAGAACTGCACAGCTCTACCGGCTTCGCTAATGATTCAGCGGCAATTGAACGACGCCGATCAACGGCAATGAACGCAAAGACGAACGGACGCGTGATTGCTACGGGAATAGACGACGCGGGCCGTTTTGAAGAGTTCGGGCTGGACGACTCACTTCGCGCAGCAGCGGAGCCGGTCAATAGGTTCCGTCGCTGAACTTTGAGATCGGAAGAAAGTTGTAGCCAAACACACTCTGTATATATATATATATATATATATATATATATATATATATATATTTACGTGTTTAACAGTGTCACCTTTAATTGCCGTCCCTTGACTATTCTGCTCGGCAGTCAGCCGCTCTATGGCTGCTGGAAGGCGAAGAGGACGGCGGCGGTGATCGGGCGGCGGTCTCGACACGTTCCCGCGAACGCTCACGACGTCTTTCCGTTTGTAGGAATATAATCTAGGTTTTAGTTTAGCTACCCAAACACCATGACAGTTTCTCGCCAAATCAATAAGGTCCCGCCGACGTAAGCTAGTTACCTGTTCCAAGACAGCAGGCGCAGTAAAGCAGCCAAATGACACTGCATTGTCAGGAGCCTAAAAACCTACGAAAACGCTTAAGGTTGGGTCGAAGCCACCTTGCAAATATACGAATCTTCGGTTGATTGCAGATCTAACAAACAAACCGACAAAATTATCCACCGAAGGGTGCTGCCGGACAATTTGTATTTAGCAAAAACAGAACGAGGAAGAGATGGAGAGAGAGAGAGAACTTCGAAGCCAGAGCGTCAGCAGGTCCGGTTATCCGGTTCGGCGACAGCAGAGGATAACCAGCTGAGCTGTCCCTCTTTGTATTGGACAAGGGATGAATAGACGATCAGCCTTAGTTCCGAAAACCGTTATACCGTGTATAGTTTCGGCAAGAAGATCATGATGACGTTGATGTTTCTTCAAGATGGTGTGGTGAAGGAGTGGGCGGTGGGGTGCGCGGGGGGGGGGAGGGGCAGAGGAACAGGAGAAGGAGCATACCGTCGCTCGCGCGTCGGTTCGATCCTGGCGTGCTGGTGACGATGCATGCGCTGTGCACGTCGAACAGAGGCGTCCCCCATATTGGCAGAGGCGGCGTCGGGGATCACGTCGTCGTCATTATCTTCGTTAGTCGTCAGTGCCGCAAATTGGGTGCGTGGGAGCCGGTCTAGCAGCAAAACAAGCGGCACCAAGAGGAGGAGGTGGACAAGGGAGGATCCTGATAAACGACGCTGTCCTAATAGAATCTAAATCGGCGTTGTTCGTCAAACAAGCTGAACGGTGAACTTCGTCAGACACTCGGCAGTGCCAGCCTATGGCGTCAGTCTAGTCAGCGATGGCAGGAGCATCGACGTAGCCGATGAGACGGCGGAGAATAGGAGCCTGTAGCATCGGCCAAGACCAGATCAGAAGATGGCCCAAGCAGTTCGTACGCACGTAACAACAGCACACCGTTGCGGCTTCGTCGGCAAAATGAGTAGTAAAGCAAGGCATGGGCAAATATCGATATTGCTTACATATGTATCAGGATACTTAAAATGGTCTTCCTATCCTACGTATCGTGAAAAACTTCCCAGATTTCTTGTCGTCTCGTGCCTGCTCGAGTATATTGCAAGCGTGGTTCATCGTTGTTTGAAACTTCAGAAGTACTCTCAGATAAGGGTATTTTCTCTGTAGGTTGACTTCAGCCAAGCTGACAGCATATATATGTATGTATATGTGCAAGGTTCACCCTAAGTCTACTTTTTGTTGCTAGTGCTATTAATCATGTCATACAAGTATCTAGACATTGTTACAATTCTTCTACCGTAATGCCGGTTACCCTCACCGGAGACTCCTTTAAGCACAATGTACTTTTGCATTGGTTCACCACTCTAATGGGCCTTTAACGTTTAAATGTCCCAAAATATGAGACATTGTTTCTCTTGTTCTTCTTTTGCTGTTGTGTTGTGGTTGTTGTTATTACTGTCGACATTGTTAATGCCGTTGTTGTTGATGCTGACTTCGGTGTTCGCCTCTCTATCTAGCCGTTTGGGTCCAATGGGGCACACACCGGTCGCTCGGCGGTGACCCAGTAAACGCAGTTCGAAACAACTACGCGTATCTCATCTCAGCCGCGCCCGATAGAGATCTCGACCGATTTCACACCTTGACGATCGTTTCTTTCTATTCTTTTTGGTCGAATGTTATTGGCCAGAATGGCCAAAAATCGTAGACGTTCATGACGTCTTGCCGTCATCTAGCAACAAGGCAAGATGTCAATATACCATACATACATACGCACGCATGCATACACACAAACACACTCTACACACACACACACACACACAAATTCATATATCATCTCGATAAACGTTAGCCTTCAATTGGCACCTCGCCGCTTCAAGACAATGCCACCGTTGAGCTTTGACGGCCGCCGAAGTACGCGATACCGCGATGGCGACACGGGGAATTGGCAACAAGAACGGGACGCTTGCCCGCCGTTTCACGCCAGACATCGTCTGTCCGTCCGTCCGTCCATCCGCCGTAAATGACTACCATTGCTGAGGCTGGCTGAGTACCTGCCGCAACCCTGATGCCTAAGATCACTACCATCACTCATCATGAGCATCACCACTATCACTATCACCATCATCATCATCATCATCATTATTACTGCCATCACTATCATCATAGTAGACTTCGTTCTCGTGGTCGTCGTCGTCGTCGTTACCACCCAACCAACGATATCATTACCTCGATACGTGCCACAAACGCATCCGCCAGGCGACTCAAGTAGCAGAAAACCAGACAGACAAGATCAACGGCGATCACAATAGCATTCATATGCTCGTATGTATATGTATATTTGTATATACATATCAATGCACACATATATATATATATATTATATATATATATATATATATATATATATATATATATATATATATATATATATATAAATGCTTCTTTTGCAAGAAATAAGATTGCGAATTATCGACACAAGCTGAGACGGCATCGACCGGGCTGCGACGGCGCATATCGCATATAGCTTCATGTTGACGATCTTTCTTTTTGGCTGTTTCTTCATATTGATAAAACTTAAAAAATCATTTGGCGCCATTGTTGTACACAGTATTTGGTTGTGGCTGTTGTGAAGGCAGCGTTTATAGCAACAGCCGCTGATAGTGATATGGTGACGGCGTCGCCCAGCCGCACGGAATCCGTCTTGGTGCGTCGCAGTCCTTCCAGGCCGCCGGCAGGAAGTCGTGTCCGAACAGAGACGACAATTCGTTCAATCGACATCACTAAACCAGAAGTAGCTAGCGGCGCCCGAGACGGCGTCCATACTGTGAAACACCGAGAAAGAGGCAGAGCTGTGCAACAGAAACAACAGCCGCGTCCAGTAGCAGGTAGGATAGTAGCTACCATGGTAGTAGTCGTAGCAGTTGTAGAAACAGTCTCTCGCCGGGTTAGGTTGGATTTGTCCTGCTCGCCCGCCGTTCTGGCTGCTCATTCGTGCTCTCGTCAGAAGGTACAACGAGCGCAAGGACAACGAAACGACAGAGCGCCTTCAGAACGATTCGAAAAAAAAACGACAGCCACGACGGAAGCAAGGCGACAGACACAACAAAGAAGTTAACTCGTTTACGTCCCGACTTTAATAAATACGCTTCCAAGCAACGATGCCATAATGGTGGTACGGCTAAAGCTTAGCTCGCCGATTGGACGCCTTGCCATATTCCTACTCATACTGCCACGACTTGCACTGGTGCCTCTCTGGTGTTCCTCTTACCTGCTGTGCATGCTCTTCTTTAGCAATCGGAAATTGACTTGAGGGGTTGGCTTGTCGTGACGCGTCACCGATGGGTCGATAGATGTCCGTCACTGCGTTCGATTTGAATATTGATAGAGAGAGCTCTGTCTCAGATATATGGATTACCACATATACCTGGATTACCAGGACGTGGAAACATTGGGTATACGATGTGTCTGAAACATGCAGCGACGAACACTACACGTCTATCTGTCTATTTATCCAGAACAACGTCTTTATACTATCGCTCTGTTACAGTTTAGTGGTGCTGTTGTTGCTGCTGCTGCTGCTGCTTTGGTGTGGCCTTTAATAGTATAAGCTGCCATGCCAGGCTGAACGAGCGAAAGCTGACTATAAAATCGAAGCAGAGAAGAAAGCACCCAACCGTTCCAGTTGTCCCATTGTCTCCGTTCCTGGGCTACCTGGAACGCAAGCACCGCTATCTGCCGAAGCCGCTGCTCCAAGGATAACCGGCCAAGGAGTCAAACATAGCTGACGACGATTTACAAGACGAACGCCAGGTCAGCCATTGCCTAACAACGTCAGAGCCAGAGATCGGTGCTAAGTGCGGCGGGCGTGGGTGTGATCCTGGTACTCCTGTGCGGGCGCGCGAGCAAGGGCGCGCGGACGACTTCGTGCCTTATCTTACTAATCTTGATGACGATGCTGGAGATGTTACCCTTAGCACCTGAAGCAGAAGAAATCCAGCCACTTTCCATCGTCTACCATCTTCTTCCAGGAAATCGTCCGGACGGCCACAGGTCCTGCGATCTCACCTCACCCTTCTTCTCATCTGCTCCTATTTCGGCAGCTGCCGCCTAACAGCCTATCCTGTGACCTGGTTGCTCTAAGAAGCATCGTAGTTGTAGCAGCCGCCCTTCAAAAGGGAGAAGGGCGACCACCTCTGTGCTTATATAGCGGCCGTTTGCCTCCGGACGTACCCAGCTGCCGTTGTTGCTACTGATACTACAGTGGTCGCCGTTGCGGCTGCTGGTTTCTAACAATGACCAACAACAACATCAACAGCAACAACGATAGAAACAGCATCACGGCAATGACCATTCGTGTCGATCTGCCATGCTTCGTGTGTGCGCTTGCTGTTGTCCTTGTTGCTGTTGTTGCTGTTGTTGTTGTTGTCCCGCTGTCCGCTGATAGGCAGTACCAAGCAGTGACGACTTCAGCGGCACAAATGATGCCGCTACTGCTGTTCCGCCCGGCATGCATAGATGGAGCGCACGAGATGGATAGAGCGATAGGATCGAGGGAGAGCGGATTAAATGGGAAGAAATGCAAAAAGAGAAAGGGACAAGCGTGTTGTAACGTTTCTCGTCGTCCAACCACCATGGCTGTTGATGTTGATGCTGATGCTGCTGCTGCTGTGGGTGCATCTATCTGCACCAAACTCTGGTCGATGCGTGGCGAGTGAGCACGAAATCGAGTTATAACCCCTTTAGCCCATCGGTTCGCTTCTTTGCTGCCTCAATGATCTCTTCTCCTGTAACAATGCTAGCAACACCAGCAGCAGCAGTTTCTGCTTATTCTTGAGTAGTGTTGGAGGAGCTTGTCGATACCCGCCGCTGTCGAAGCCACCGTTAACGCCGTTGGTGCCGATGTAATTGACGACAACAATAATAGAAATAACAACGACAACAACAACAACAACAACAACAGCGGAGGTGGCTCTCCAGGCAAAGCTAAGCTGAGCTGAGTTCAGTTCAGCCCAACTTTCTCGCTGGTGTCGGTGGCGGTCCGTACGCGCGTCTGACTCTGGCGTCTCTTGCCTTCTCCTCATGTTTTCTTTTTGCTCTGCCTTTTCTTTATTTCTTTTCCTACTTATCCTATGCATGCTCCTCATTCCTCTACCTCGTCTCTTTTTGTCTTTGTTTGTTCTCTCTCTTTAAGAGAGAGAGAGAGCACCGTACGGCCTATGATGGCCGCCGTTCACCATTACGATCACTGCTACCACTACAAGCATCGCACCGCACTGGGGTTGTTGAGTCACCCATTAATAAACCCCCCTTTCAATCCCCTCCCACGCCACCTACCCCAGGTCGACTGGGCCTGCGTGCGACATTGGCCCATATCGCTTGACGAATTCGGTTGCTAACTACTACTACAACCATTTATACAGCCTTTCAAAGGGCAAGTGCACTGCTCGTGGTAAACGTACATCAGGAACAGCAATAACGTACACATACGTTTATATATATATATATATATATATATATATATATATATATATTGTTTTTCTACGTGTGTGTATATATATATATATATGTATTTTCTTTCAGTAGTATCTTTGATACGTCAAATACCTTATATACACTGGAAAAACAATTAGTTAACATACGCTGCACCCAATCATATACATATCATCGGTGAACCTGGATGTATCAGTGCCGATCGACGGAAACGTATTCCGTTACCTTTATCGAATACGAATCGGCCCTTTCCGTCGTATTTTAGATAGAATCTTACCAATATATACACCAAATTAAATTATTAGCGCTATGAAGAATAACAATAACAACAACAACAACAACAACAACAACAACAAAAACGACGACAAGCATGACAACAACAGCAACGGTCGACCCTCTCGATGGCAGCAACGACGAAACAGCAAACAACAGCATTACTGATATCCTTCACTTGCCGCACAGACACCCACACATAACATACAAACCTAGCCAGACACAACACACACACAAACCGATGCATACCGATACACACACACACACACATAAGGACACATCGTCCATTGAGTTAACAAGTCAAAACCAGGTGTGTTCGATCTATTCGTTGCGCGCGGCGGCAATATTGAGTCCCGAAGACGGGCGGGCGGGCGGGCGAACGGTCGAGCGAGCTGGCTGACCGTCAGGCAGCCACGCAGGCGGATTCACCGTCGTCGTAATTTTGAATTTGCCTGCCAAGCCCAAGATGACCCCACGCCACGACGAACAGCAACAAACCCATCCGCTCGCACTGACTGAACCAACAAGCGGACAACCGAACAGCGTGGCCCGTTCGGCCCGGCGGCCCTTCGGCCAGTTCGGATCGGATCGGGCGACCGACCGATCGCGCGACGATGCCGACGCTAAACTACGACCACGACCACGACGATGACGACGGCGACGACAAACGGAAGATGGCATTACTTTACGGGCTGCTGCTGCTGCGGCCGCTACAGCGAAAATATTGAACAACGTTCGCGGGGGAGCCGTGCGCACCGTACACGCGTATACATTTAAATATACATATATACAGGTAGGCACCGTACACACACACATATATATGTATGTATAATATATATATATATATATATATATATATAACTTTTTCCGCCGCCACCGCCGCCGTCAGCAATAGCCGACGTCATATCGTGATCGAAGGGAGGAGAAGATATTGGACTTTCGGCAGATGATCAAAGTCATCGAGGCCCTTACGATAATCGCCTTTGTCGGGGGCTGGCTGGTCGGCTGAAGAGGCTTCAGCGTGGTCCGTATTAGTAGTTAACAGTAGAAGTAGTTAGCATTCGAAGATGTAGTAATAATGGTAGTAACAGTAATCGTAGTAGTAGTAGTAGTAGTAGTAGTAGTAGTAGTAGTAGTAATCGATGTCGTCGTTTCGTTTGTGGTCGTATTGAAAGTGCCAAGCAGCATCGAAAGGAAATCGATGCAGACATTAGTGAGGCTCGACGTACACCTCGACCTCAGACGCTTCAACAGCTAACAACAGATATTCGCTCTATCACGTGTATCTGATATTCGCCCTCCGTAACGAATCTATTCAATTGCCTAAATCTTCCCTAGGCGCGCACTTGTCGTGAAGTGACGGCAGGCCGAGAAATCGAAGCCCACCGATCTGCACCACCAGGTGCATGCATACTCCAGGCATACAGAACTTCCAACTGTAGACCTTGTGCGTGATTAGGTTAAGCGTAATTATAGAACTTATACACAGGTCAAGCATAATTATATAACTTGTGCACAGATTAAGGCTCTCTTTGTTCTCCTAGATCTGCAACAAAGGCGTCAGCAATGGTGGAAGCTAATTGTCGCTAACCGCCGAGCAATACGTGTACACACACTTTAAAGAGAGTCAGAGAGAGAGAGAGAGAGAGATAAATCAAGGTTTCGCAAAATGCATCCAACGACGAGATCCAGCCGAACTACGCGAGAGTACCCGGAAGTAGCTGTCATCGATGTGGACACTCCGCTACGCAAACAACAAACAATTATCGTTCCCTCTCACTGACAGTAGTCACCAGCTTTCAAACACCAATATCGTTGTCGTCATCATCATCATCATCATCATCAACTTGATCTTCATCATTACGATCAGTACCATCTGCCTTCTCCACCCCTCATTGTCGGTGTGTGTCATTGTCGTCGATCCGAGTGGCCAGCCAGCAATAACGGTAGGCACCGGTAATAACAATCATATAGAACCGCATTACAACGGCATCGGCCGGTCCACCCATTCATCCCCGTACGGTGGCAAACAGTGTCGTGGCTCGTGGGGTGGTCGGTCGTGGTCTTTCGTCGTAGTTTTCGCGGCGTTATCGAGTCAATCGCCGGTCGACGGACGTTGAGTGCTCTACGCTCTACTACGATGACTACTACTACTACAACTGCTACTACTAGCGGATTCGTAATGCCGAGCGTGCATCATTCTTAGGCAGTAAACGATGATGGCTATAGCAGAACTACGAGAACGGCAGGCAAAGCAGACCTCGTGGCCAACCGGCCAACAATCGGACGTACAGACAAATAGATAGATAGGTATTTGTTTAGGCTGCGACGACGGAGCTAAACGCTGCGCCGTGCCAAACGCTGAATGGCGCGCCGATGGATGTGTTCAGTTTCGTTTAGAGCCGCCGCCGTCGTAGCCAGCCCGAGAAGGAGAAGGAGGTCGGCCTATATGCTTTCAAATATATATATATATATATATTTGCAGCTATGAAATATGCCCATTCTAGCGTGGCGTCGTGTCGCGTCCTGCACCCTCACACGCGAGCGCCAAATGGCGTTCGAAAGACTTTTGACGGAAAACAAATGCCGGTTGATCGGTTGCCGCCGCCGCCGGAGGATGGCAGCCGGCGGCGGGGGACGCCCGAGAGAGTAGGTGGGGCCAAGGGGACAGGGGGTACGGGGCAGTGGAGGGTCCCGTCCACAAAAGATGTGCATGAGAAGGCAACGCGACGTCGTAGGGTCAAACGGAACAGTTGAACAGGGCAGCCTCGGCAAGGCTCGGACCGCTCCGCGCTTTGACTCAGACAATACCCCGCGAACGACCCGCAAACGACAAACAGACGAAGTGGGGTGAGCGGAGTTGCGGGCAAGACGTCCGAGAAAAAGGGGCTGCGCCCACGGCCTTCGCTCAGCATCTCGACAGACAAGCAAACCTATAGTTCCTCAGGCCCCGTCGACGACTTCGACTCGCAGTTGGCATGTGTGCAGCGTCACCCTATACTTGCTCCATACAAGCTGCTTGCTTGCTCGTTTGCCCGTCGTGGCCCTTCGGCGGATGGCCATTTGAAATCCATACATAGCATGTGGACGGTCAAAGCGAGCTTAGCGATGAGGCCAAGATGCGGTCCGCCGAACGATATGCCATTAAGGGAACACCACCAACGACTGTATGACGGCCTGTCTGTCTATCGGAAGTTGGGCCGCATCTCAAGGCAGTGGGAATAGAGCCCGTCAACGACCGCCCAGCCTCCGCTGTCCACAACGAACGGCGATTGTTAACGGCCTACCCGCATGCCTTACACGTCGGTCGCGTTCCCCGTTCGAGTTCCGCCAGTCGTATCCAGATATCGCTTCTGTGTCTCTCTGCGGATATTGTGCAATCAAAACACCTCCAACACGAAGCACCGACCACACGGCAAAGTACGACACGCTCCAAAGCGACGTCACGTTACAGGCCATGCTGGCTGAAGTCACCCAACCCAAGCCGTCAATTAGCAAGATGGATAACTAGAGTTCACAGAAAGATGAGCAATGAGACTTCAATCGTTGCGCGCGTTGTCTTCTGTTGCTACCAGAGCGGTGCTCTCCTGTGTCGGCTCGGCGCCCGATCATGTCCTTGGTCTTCATTGCTGTTATCGCGTTGGTGCTCCTTGAAGCAGCGCAGAGAAGCGGGATAATGATCTCTTTTCTTCCCTCCCCCTCCCCTCTCACGTATCCTTGGCCGCGTTCTTTCCCTGTGAGCAATAATCACAAAAGGTGGCGAATCTTCAACCCGATCGCCTGATCAAGTCCTCCACCTCTTTCTCCAACTCCACCTTCTCGTCGAAGCATGACCGCTGCTTCCCATCTCGGTGTCGGCCGTATACACTCCTTCACCATCATACAGCAGCAGCGGCAGCGGCAGCAGCATTAGAAAAATACTAGCTATCACTACACAGCTTGGTCGAAGTAGTCGTAGCTGTACTGGTATAGACAGTATAGCCGCCATCCGACGGCTTCGTTTCGCCTCGTCGGTTGGGACTCATCGGCATCGACAGAAACAGCAGCGACAGCTGCACCAGTGGCATCAGTTTGTGTATGTATGCATGTTTGTATGTATGCATACATATGTATGTTTGTGTCTATGTATGTCGTCGGTCTCTCCGTATGTGTGCATGTATGTTCGTTTGTGTGAGGCTAGGTGAGCGCGACAACACTGCTCGTGTGGCACGACTCCCAACCCGTTCGCCTCCTTACCCCCCCCCCCCCCCACTCCCACTCCTTTAGGGGTGTCGCAGTTGCAACGAAAGACGCACGCGCGTGCATATATACACGTATGTATGTATGTATATTTGTACATTAAGATACACACACGCGAATACATATAGATGCATACACGATGCACATACATTCATACACACAAACACACACACATGAAAAACTCAGCCGTCTAAACTTACGGGTTTGCAATGGAGCAGCACATTGATTGCTGCTGCTGCTACTGTTTTTCTTCTTCTTCTCCTTCGTTACAACTCCTTCACCATTGCTTAGCAGCAGCAGCAGCAGCGGCAACTCATGCCAGCATAGACCCGTGACGATAGCAGCGGTATGTTCTATCCGTTTGTCCGTCCGTTCGTTCCATACCCTAACCCCAACTCCAACATCCCCGACGCCTCTCGCCCCTTCAGACCTTTGGCGCCGCCGCCGCCACCGCCGCAGCATCCCATCTTGCATTCGGCATTATCGCCCTGCTTTCACTGCTGCGCCTTGCATTGCACAAGCGCGATCGCCGTGCAACGAGAGTTATAGCACTTTTTGTTGCTGCTGTTGTGTCTGTTGTTGACGCTACGGCTGCTGCTGCTGCTGCTGCTACCGCTTCACCTCCTACCGTCCTTCTTTATCTCCCTTCTTTTCCTCGTTCTGCTATACTTTGTAGCCGTTGTTCTTCTTCTTGATTGCTCCTCAAACCCCTTCAGCTACCCCTCCACCCCAAACCTCCACCTCCGCTTTCAATCCTCAGTCGAGCGGCTGGTCGCTCCCCGCACCCCCTTTCTCTTTCCCCTGCGCTCGTCTCCCGGCTAGTCGCCAGTGTTTTAACTCCCTCGTGTCTTTCTCTTGGTCTCCTTCGCGCCCGCTCGGCCAGTGACTCCACATCGTGAGCTCGATTGCAACCATCTTGCACCAATGCCAGAAACCAACGAAGCAACCAACATTTCGTGTCATGCATTTCGATACGCGCACAACAACAACAACAACAACAACAACAACAATTGCATCATCAACAACAGTGGCGACTAAACTGCGCGAGCGACTACATCAAATCGAATAGGGTGGCGACCACGGCGGTGACCAAAGCAACAGCAGAAGCAAAAGTAATTTTTTTGACAACAACACCGACAACGTAGTGTTAAGAACGTAGTGTTATATCTTAGAACAGCATTTATTTAATAACAATACCAAACCAGTTACAAGGAGAACAACATTAATATGTATAATAATAGGACATATTGTCTGGTGGTATATATATATATATATATATATATCTCCTTGTAACTGGTTTTGTTATTGTTGCAACTGCTGATGTTATTATCGTTGTTGCTGGTTTTGTTGCGATTCCGGCGATGAGAGACGATGATTGCCGCCACCGCCGACGACGACGACGATGACAAACGTGAAAGACGTGACCGCGCTTCGTTTTTCTCTGGAAAGATCGAATATCTCTATCCATGCATCCATTTATCTATCAATCTATCTGTTTATCTATGTCACCACCACAATGAGGATACCAGACGAATGGACAATGCCAGTCGTCATCTTAATCATCATGGACATTAGCACTAGAATCATTACCATCACCATCATCATCGTCTACGTGGTCATCAATTTGATTGTCTGTCTGTCTGTCTCGGCATGGGCTGGGCACGGCGTTCACGTTGAGTGACTGAGTGGGAGAATGATGAGACGGGGGGGGGGGGGCTTGGGGGATAAGGGGGGGGGTAGGGGGGGGGGGTAAGTGAGGGAACGGGTGGAGGCGAATTGGACGCGTCAACTCACAGTCTATGCGCGTGTCGATGGAAGTCACAGATACGCCGCCACTGCCGCTACGACGGGCAGGTTACAGACTGCCACCCTATCTATGTATCTATTTATCTATGCGGCGGCGTCCGTTCTCAGTTCAGCCTGATTTACTACTGGACTACTGATCGCCACGCAGCAGTAGTAGTAGTAGTAGTAGTAGAAGTAGTGGGAAAACAACGGTGTGGCCGCCTCCCATTGTAGAGAGCATTATTACTACGATCATAGCGGAGACGACCAGGTGTTGTTGTTTTTATGTTGTTAATATTTCCATATTGTTGTTGTTGTTGTTGCTACTGTTGTTGTTGTTGTTGCTACTATTGTTGTTGGTCTCATTGAGCTGGCTGATGTCGTTGCCGATCCTGGTACTGATATCGATGGTGTCGTCGGTACTGGTGATCATGGTGACAAGTGCTGCTGACGGCCACAGCGACCGAGAGCAACCAGCTGGACCTCGATCAATCCTGCAGGAGCGGAAGGAGGAGAAGGAGAGGAAGGAGGAGAAGGAGAGGAAGGAGGAGAAGGAGAAGAAGGAGGAGTCCGTCGAACGAAAGCCGCGTGTCAAGCAACACCATTGAAGACGGTGCTCTCTCTCTCTCTTTTGCCGCTGCTACTGTTGCCGGCCGTCAAGCGCCACAGTTTCTGACACCTGACACTACAACTCACCACAACTCCCCTCAACATCAACAACAACAACCACAACCACAACCTCATCAAGACCATCAACGTCAACAGCATCAACAACAATACCATCAACAACAACAACAACAACAACAACAACGACACGACACGACCACCAGCCCCGCACCCAGCGGTACACCCGGACGACAACGACGACGACGACGACAACCGATTGACGCAATGCACGTCATCCATCCATCCATCTATTTCTATATATCTAGTCGGTGGGCCTCGTTCGACGCTTGTGCGTCAGTTTGCCCGTCTGCGAGCCTGACGGACTGACTGTACGTTGTTGTTGTTGTTGTTGTTGTTGTTGTGGTTGTGCTCCACTATTACTCCTCTCATCGACCTAGCATCGCGGCACAACCACAACCACGCAAACGCCAGCAACACCAACAGCAAAAGCATCAACATTATCATCATCATCATCATCATCATTAACATCATCAGAATCTATCTATCTATCTATATGGATGATGCTGCCGCATTGTCTCATTCCTCCCCCTCATAGAACATCATATTTCATCTATCTGTGGAAGGACAAACAATTGCCAGAATCTGTCTTGTCTTCGAATAGTGACGATATTAAAAGTCATGTTGGATATATATATATATATATACCATTGAAGAAACCATCGAATATACATGAAAAATAATATAGCTATATTATATTTCGAATAAATGTGGCAGTTTTTGAGGTGATGCGGTATCGATGTAATCCGTATGCACCTGTCTTAACCTGTCTACCATACATTCATGTCAAATGCCTTCTGGCCCTGTAACAACGCCGGCATGTTTTGTTGACGTCGTCACCGTCGACGCAGGGTCACCTTGGAGCTGCCTTTAGCTTAGATTTGAGGAACGACGATGTCTACATATAGACGCTCATCGCCTAGAAAGCCACTTTCGTGCAATTGCTGCTTCATTCAACGTTTTCTCTACTGTCAACGATTAATGTTGTTGATGTTGATTAGATGTTTGTTTAATCGGATACAATTTTTCCAATCCTACGCACTTCAGTAGTCCTAGGTAGTCATAGCAGTAGAGGAACAGTATCTGTAGTAATAGATGATGTTGTTGATCTTGTGATACTCGAAATGCAAGGCAATGCTGGCTACTTGTAGTACGTTTGTGAGCAACTATTATCCATGCGGCATATTTGTAAGGCATCCGTGGCAATATCGACAACCACGACGGCAGCAACAACAACAACAACAGCAACAAACTAAGTAAGATTCTGTCCGTGTCTGCAAAACAGCAGTAGTATATCTGGCAAGTATCATCACACATACTGGAAGACCACTATTTCAGTATGAATATCTATCTTCCGAGGCTATATCGTAACGCGAGCACGTGATTTATCGATGGAGCTCATTCTACAGGGAGTTACGCGATAGCGGTGTTGAGCAGGCCAGTAGATGACGACGATACACTGACCACAAGACCACAATTCACAGAGCCAACAACAACAACAACAGCAACAGCAGTAGCATCGACGTCATGATTAAATCGTTGGCTGATGTCTTGCGCACAGCTCCGGCAACGAAGAACCGTTGTGCTAACACGTTTTCCAGTTTCTTTATGCCAACGTAACCCGTATACAGACAGAAGAAGAAGAAGATATATTTACAGATATACAGAGAGGGAGAGATCGAAAGAGAATGCCCAAGCTGTCAATGGTTTAGTTGCACTGCGCTAGTCGGGCATGATTTTTCTCTTCGTTCTCGCCACCCCGCATCACCCCTCCCCTAGAAACTCTGAGGGGTAGGAATGGGGAGGGGGGGGGTGAAATGTAGGAACGAAGGCACGGGGCGTCGGCCGTCCCTCTATATATGTGCGTGTGGCCGCGCTACTTGGGGACGCGCAAACCGATTGTTCGCTCGTTGCGCGTTTGTGTTGCATCTGCTCTGCTCGCTGACGAGTGAAAGGCGCAAGAAAGACAGGCCGGGGGCATGCCACGGGGGGGGGGGGGGTATTGCCATTTCATTGGGCCATCGACCGGTAAAGGAATACCATCCGAGACCGAAGTAGTCATCCGAACGAATGAGAGTCATCCGTTCATCTCCGATTTGGCATGCTCCGATTTGTTGTTGTTGTTGTCGTCGTCGTCGTCGTCATCAAGACGAGAAATCTCGAGACGACGTTGTACACGACTGCTGAGTACGCTTATTGCCCACCGCAGCAAAACGTACACACGTCATACCCACGTCGCGCCCGCACGCCGTCACACCACAGTACCGGCGCGTGCAAGCAGTTAGCCAGGCAGCACCCTTCGGGCTAAGAGGCAACTGTATGCTCAATGCACGCGGCCAGCCGACAGAGCCCACCGAACAACTACGACTTTTGTCTGACGCCGAGCCGCTTACATACATACTAACACACACATACAAGCATACGGACCACATACGTACCTAGGCCCAGACTCGAACGGCGTACACAGGATAGACATGCAGACACCCACAAACACACACATAGATACAGGCAAACAATACAGAGTTCGCTGGTTTGGTCTGTTACCTACTCTAGCGCCTACTTCTCCTTATCCTTCCCCGCCTCGTCTTCCATCGAACTCTAAGAGGGGGAAACGAACGTAATCTGACGAAACGCCGCCATCCATCGCTGACCCCTCTCCCCCCATGACGCTGCCCCCTTTCAATGGGATGGTGCACCCCTCAGTTGCTGACTTGCGGCGCCTCTCGTTACTCTTGTATCGTCGATCGGGTAGAGAAAAAGAGAGAGATACACAACACCGCGAGTGCAAAAGAGACTTACGTCCCAATGCCGTATTGTTGTTGTTGTTGTTGTTGGTATTTCCAATCCTTCGCATCCTGTACTCGAACAGACAACAACAGACCTTGTTGGCGAACCCAACCGCCCGACCGTTTGGCATCGCCCAGCCTCTCTCCACTTGCCAATATGTCGACGGCCAAACAGCAACTCAATAGGATCCGATATTTAATTTATTTCTTCGATACAACAAAGAGAAAATGTGAGAGAAAGCCTTTTCTCATGCAAAAATCGGTTGGACATACATACAAACGTACATACAAGCACGTGTTCACAGATGAACACATGATGGTTATCCTATTGCTGATGTTGATGCCAACGATAGTAATACTGGTAATTATGATCACGATGGTTATGATGGTACCAAAATGGTATACGAGCGTACGGAACTAATGCAAGGCCACATATAAAGTTATAAAGTCATCCTCGTGTTTCGTTCTCCTTCGACCGCGCCGCTGCTGTAACGGCCGACACTGTCAATTCTGCAACTAGACCAGCCAAGGGTCCTGCCAGCATTTGCATGCATTGCACTTTCACCTATTCATTCATCCATACATCGACTTATTCGTTGAGGCGAACGCCCGGAACGAGGGATTGGCAATCATAGGCCAACCACTCGACCTCGACCAAGAGGGATCTAGGGACGATTCGGCGGACTACGCCATCCATGTCCGCGCCATGTCCATAGAACTATTCCATGTTCGATGAGCTCTCTACGCGTGAGCACCAGGGACGGCACGTTCAAGACAGTATCGCCATTATTGTTGGAGCTAAAACGACTACGTTGTCATGCCATATATATATTTATATATATATATATATATCCACAGACATACACACAGATACGTGTACGAATGTGTACGCATGCGTATGTAGATAGTTTCCGAAGGCAATCACCGTGTGGATAGTAGGGGAGCATGGGCAAAAAGCGAGTACACAATCCGCCTCATGAGGGCTAACTATTCCATATTCCACCGTGCTCTGTAGACGTGTGTATGTGGCCGTATATGTGTTTTCTCGGCCCCGTCGTGCTTCCTAACCGTTCCGCAGTCGCTGGTGCGGTGCCTAGCAGACTCATTGGTAATCGGTTGCGGTTGCTTTCCTAGGCCGTGTTGCCTATTTGTGCCCGCCGACGCTTCCGGTCTTTGCTTCGATCGCTCAGGCCACTTGCCGCTTGTGAGCGCGTCTCAGCCAATATCTATATATATATATATATATATATATATATATATATATAGACATGACGTATCGTAGGCAATCCTTTTACGCTTTTCGTGCAAGCAAAGCGTCGGACATTGCCACGACTGGCACCGGCAGCACCTGTTCCTGGTAAATCGGGATACATTTGTATATTGTGATACAAAAGCGGTAGCAACTACAGCGGCGACAGTGAAGTCAGCAACAGCAAAATCAACAACAGTAACGACAACAACAAATATAGCAACAGCAGCAGCAGCAGCAACAACAACATTTACGAGCTTGGCGAGGCGACAGTTAACAGAGACGATTTGGCTGTAGAGGGTTACTGAGGGCGGTGCCAGCATATATATATATTTATATATATACGTATAGATATATGTGTATAAATATATATATATATATATATATATATATACGTATAGATATATGTGTATAAATATATATATATATATATATATATATATATATATATATATATACGTATAGATATATGTGTATAAATATCGTTTCGTACGAATGATTGCTTCGAAAGGCGGAGTCCCCTCCAGTCATCACAAGACACTGCCTGTACTACTATTACTACGGCGATGACGGCTTCGACGGGCTCAGATGAAGAACTTTTAAAGCTGTTGTTGGCTGGTGGAGCTTCGATCAGCGTTGCCGCGGCCGCCCCTGCTGCTGCTGCTGCCGCCACCACCGCCGCCCGTCATTCACGGCTTCGATTCGATGAACGACGGTAAAGGCATTGCCTGCCTGTCTGTTGCTAGCCAGGCAGCAGACTTCGTTCATCTCCGTCGATGAACGAAGGAAGGAGTCGAACGATGAAACCGTCCGCCGAATGGATCGACCAACGATGGCTGACGCACGCACGAACTCATAACGATCAAACGCCGCCGGGCAGAAACTGTACAGGATTTCAGATGCAGACAGAGAGAGATCCACGCCATCCACGATAACTCCGACTCCGGCCGGTTACCGCCACCGCCGCCGCCGCCATTGCCGCTACCGCCACTTTTGTTGACGACAGCAATAACGACGACGACGACGACAACAACAACAACTGCGAGAACAATAACTGCAGTAATAACAACAACAACAACAACAGAAACGAAGGTAGGCTTCATCGGTGAGCGGTGCTGTGTGCGTACGCCTCTCAGAAGCTGCTGCTGCTGTAACAACAACAACAGCAACAACAACAGAAATGCCAACAGCAGCAGCAGCAGCAGCAACGACACAAGCAGCCCTGCGAAGGGTCATTTTGCCAGCCGACGCCCTCGACGTCGGGCGCGCGCGCCCGTGCGCCGCCCAGTCCATCAGTGGCGAGGACGTCGTATCCGCTACTGTTGTTGTTGTTGTTGTTGCTGGCAACGCTACCGTCGCCGTAGTTTTACCAGGCTGCTTTAGCAGCAACAACGACAACAACAACAACAACAGCAGGATGCTTTAGTAGCTGCACTGCAGGTACAGCAACAACAGCAGCAACAGTGACGTCAACACTGACGACAACAGCAACAACAACAACAAACAACCGCGATGGCAACTGATGATCGTCTGGACAGACAGTACGGAGTGCAGCACCGAAAAGGACCCGATCAACAGCCAACCGCCGTTGTCGTAACAGCATTGGCAGACAGTGATAGGAATCATCTTCGCCATCACTATCGTTATCACAATCATCAACCAGAACCACCGTGCACCATGTGCACCATCTCCCCCATTGCCCCTACACACGTTCTCGGTCTTCATCAACATCATAAGCGCTTTCATCATCACGGCCATGATTGTCGTCATCAGTAGGCCGATATTTATACTCAATGCCGATGCATCCGGAAACCAGGCTTTAGAGCAGCATAGGTGTCGATATGCTTTCAGGCGAATACTGGTGAATCTATATATTTATATATATATATATATATATATATATATATATCTCACACGTTCCCTTCTAGATGACTATGCCGAATGCGCCGTACTCCAAAATTGGGATTAGTACACATATGTGTAAATGCATTTCGCCATCACAATCAATAGGCGCATAATAGATCGACAAAAAAGCTATTTGCACACGTTTGTTGATCGGAGCCAGAATTATACCAGTTGGCACCAGCAGTACGGAATCGACGTAAAAGCTGGACAAAACCGACAAATGTTGAAAGAAACGCTGCAACACGTAAACGCACGCCGATACCTTTTTAAGTGATTCCAAGCAGAGGCAGTAAATAAAGAGTAACTTGTACATGCTGCGAAAAGAACCGTTGTGGAAATCTTAGATATCTCACGTCTGGCCCTCGGTGCGCTGAATATTTGCATCACGGTGATTCCAAGCCCGTAGGGGAAGAAGGATGGTCTAACAACGTTCTTAAAAATAATTTAACTCTAGCGTGTACTATCAATGAGCCTCAAAAGCTTCATGCTTCTGTGATAAGGTCGAGGCTGATCAAGTTTAGCGCTAGTGGTGTGGATTACTACAATACCTATGGCTGTAGAATTACTACAACAATTGGATACCATAATAAATGATTACTTACAACTATTATAACCTTACTCGATAACTACAATAGATTATATTACGTTTAGTATGATCGCGTTATGATAAGCAAATGCTGTGCAAACGCGTTGAGAGTTGTCGGGGGCTGGGGATGTACATAGGTAAAAAGAAAGGCTGGCATCGTAGTGGCTGATAGCTTCGATACCACTGTTTGGATAGCGGGCTCCATGCTCGCAGAGCTTGTCTAGCGGTAGCAATAGTAGTAACAGGAGTAGTGGCACGGTAGTTGCTGCTTATTTAGAATGACGTCGTTATTGTTGTTGTTGTTGTTGTTGACGATCGGCCCATGTTATCTGTCGAAGGAGCACCACTGACATGCCAGTAAGTGTTAGAGAATGGTTTTGGATCCAGAGTGGGCGGGCGGAGGGGCGGTCGACGACGATTTTGAGTCTCGTCTGCTGTCTTCGAATCTGGGCGACAACAACAACAACAGCAACGACAATGACGCGTGCTCGTACACATCGACTCCTTTTCCTCTCCCCCCCCCCCCCCGTCCTATCCTTCCCCTTGCCACATACAGCCACAAACACACATATCCTCACATAGAGTCAGTCATACGAAACATGCGAACGCAACTGCATAAGAGAGTAGAGTTGAGTAGAAAACAACATTGGCGGCTGGGTGAAATGAGTAAACTAGCAGCACTAACATCACTAACATCAGTAGCACCATCATTGGCATCTGCAGTCCGGCCAGAGTGTGCACCAGCCGGCAACTATGGCCACTACAGTTGTTACTCTTCGCCATTTTCTTCTTTCTCGTCTTCTTCTTCTTCTTCTTCTCCTCCTCCTGCTTCATCGTCATCATCGTCTTTTTCTTCGTCGTCATCGTCGTCGTCTATGGTGCAACGCGAGTGCACCCTTTGAAGGGTAAAATGAAGCGTGGGCCAAAGGGGACAGAGGCTCGCTCCTGGCTAGTTGGGGGTGGAGGCCGTGCGCCTCCTCTTCCTCGGCGCCAACTCCCCACACCCCGACCCCCAGTCAATAGTGGGCCGCCAGTGGACTGCCGAGGGAAAGAGGGACAAAGAGGGGGGAGCGGTGACGGGTCGTGGGGATACCAACCAACCAACCAACCAGCCCGCTCGCTCGCCGACCTGCCTGCTTGCTTGCCTGCCTGCCGGTTACACCCTGTTAGCCGCATTCGCAAACGCAGCGGTGCCTTCGTTCACTGCAGCGATGCGGCAAACGGCCGGCTAGTTTTTTAGATTTAAATCCAATGCGATGGATGCAATATGCCTGCCATTGAACTGAGGTACAGAAAGCGAGAGCAGTCAGCAGCAGCAGCCGCAGCAGCAGTCTAACAGCTAGCTGGCTAACGGGAGAAACAGCGCGTGCTACACAGAGAGAGCAAGGCAGAGAGAGAGAGGCAGCGCAAGGGAGCGCCAGCGATAGAGAGGTGGGAAAAAAAGAGAGGGAGGATAAACATAGAGAAAGAGAGAGGTGAAGGAGTAGAAATGAGAACGAACCTAGTTGGTACGAGAGTGGCCCGACTCGTCAAGTTTATTCCTTCTTGCCTTCTGCATGCGCCCGCGCCCGCGTCGTCAGCTCACTCGAAAACTGAAGAGAGAGGGAGAGAGCTAGTGAGTGAGTGAGTGAGTGAACGCGCCGCCGGGTTGCAGCACCACTCAGATAGTGTTCACATCAGGCGATAACAACAACAACTACAACAACGACATCAACGGCGAGGATCATATTGATGATGATGATGATGATGCTTCCGAATAGCCGATCTATGGCGGCCGCGGTGTTGGTGGTGGTGGTCGTCGTCGTCCTCCCCATCATCATCATCATCATCATCATCATCACAATCATCACCAGCCCATGTTTGGAGATCACACCCTAGTAGGCACTCCTTGCCACTCTCTTCGTGCACCCCCTTCTCGCACCCATCTTATGTCCGCGTGCCTCTTTGCTTCGTCGTTGACAACGACCTCATGCAGCTATCGCTTAGCTGCTTGAGTCAAGCGACGCCGGACTCGTCCCTTACAATAAACAGCCATTGTCATCATTGCCGTCCTCGTCGTTGCGGTTGTTGTGGTTGTTGTTGTTGTTGTTGTTGTATCGCCCATAACGCGCCTTTGCGTCCTTATGACAAAGGCTTGTGGCGACCGAACGTTTTCCAATGACGTATCGATCATCGACTTTAGTCCGATATCGTACGACCTCCTGTCCTTGCAGCCTTGTCAGCAGACATAAGAACGTCATCACCCGTTACCACGACAAACGTACGCCAGCCACCAAGCCATACGTACATACATACAGGTGCTTTCGCACGAGGCCGCAAAGTGGGGTAGAGGCGGACGGACGCTGCGCAGGAGTAGGAGGCCAGCTGCGCTATTTGTCGGGGGTTCGTGCGTAGTAGCGCCGACGTTCTTCTCCTAAGCTTCGCGTTAACCAACAGCATCGCGTACCGACCAGTTAGTACCAGTTAGTACGTGGCAAGCTAGGACAAAATAGACACATCAGCCGAGTTCCCTCAGACGGACCACTACCGCTACCACTCACTCGTACAAAACGGGAGTGTGCCGGGAGACAGACGGCTTACAAGAGCGGCAACAACGTCAAATGTACGCGTAACGACTGTCAACGGCAGAGACAGAAGAAGACGAGACGCGCGCAGTCCGCCAAGCAGAGATGTAGCGATGCCCGCATTTTTGTCTATACGTATCTGTCTATTTACGGCTACTGTAACTGCGACATCTACTACTACTACTGCTACTACTACTACTACTACTACAACATGTACTGCTGCTACTCGTCGTATCGGCAGTAGCTTCACCAGCTGTACCCCACTCTGACCCCCTTCAACCGTCACCACTGGCTACTACTACTACTACTACTACTACAACAACAACAAGCTTCTACTGCAACTACCCCAACAACAGGCGTGCCGTTAGGCGGCAACTGCTGGCGTAGACAGTTGTGAATAGACGACACACATTTCGACTCAATGTGGCTGTGCAAGTCGAAGCAGTCTTTGTAGCGGACGTAGTAAAACGCGCAGTATGCGAGATAAAAGCCCGTCGAAACAAACATCTGTAGCCCCGTAACAGTAAGGGCTTTTGGGCTTCGGGCTACGACAACAACTATGACGACGGCCAGGCGCGAGTAGGCACTCTAGGCAAATTGCAAATAAAAATCCATATTTATTTAACATATATCCAGTTAAGGCTTGCAATGTCCCTTAAGGCCCGTGGCACAGACGCCGAATGAACCCTACAAGAACAGCGACTTCTGCTTTCCTCATCTTCTTTTTGACACCCAAGCCGGCGAGAGTGTCGAGGACTCGATTCCTCGTTGTAGTTAATAACGATCTACTTTTAGTCAATTGGTTTGGCTGGACGCATGCGACCTCAACAGGTTTGTAAGTGCCTAGGTGCAGCATTGTCAATTGCAATAAACTGCGATTTTCCAGTCGCTTTCACTACTGACAATGAAAAGCGCCCTGCTTTTTACTCGTGTCATGTACACGAAGCAAGACGACGTGAGATGTGGCCACGGGGGCAAACGTCGTTTAACATTTAGCGAATGCCATCACCTTTATCGCTTTGGTCGAGGGTCTCCACCAGCTTACTCCTCAGTTTTGACTACTGACAGGCTGACAGCAAGATGGCTTGTTTTCTTCAGAGAGCTGGACTCGAAAAACAACACGAGTTTAACAACAATCTAGCCCTGTACAGCGAATTTCCCTCACCAATATTGGTAGACTTGAGGTTCACAGGCGCTAGGATTGTACGTAGAGCTAATACGACTTGTAGTACAACTGCTATCTACATAGATCCTGTCTAGCCCGGCCCGGTGACGACCGCTGCCGCCGCCACCGCCGCCACCGCCGAACGAACGAGCGAACGGCTTAGCTGGCACACACACGCACACACATACAGCCAGACGCACGGCACGGCGTGTCGTTGTTTTCAAGATCGCTAGAAGATCCTTACAAATCGGCCGACAATTAGTGAAAGCGTACGACGCAGACACTGTCACTGTCGTTGTCGTTGTCGTCGTCGTCGTCGTCGTCGTGGGCGCTTTGTCGTCTACCCCCTGAGCGCCTGTCTTGCAGTCTGACCCCGCACCGGGGGCAGCAGCACTGATGCTGTACCGCACTCGCTGAACCCCACTACCTTCGACCGCTTTGTCTCCGTTTTACGGGGCTACGATGATGTTGAGCGGATCACAAGCAGTGGTATGATTGCCATAATCATTTCGTGGCTGCTCTATGCTGCTGAGGCTGCTGTATCCGCCGTCATCTCCCCCCCGCACCCCTACCTCCTTCGGCCTAGCCTTCTGTTGCCCTATTTAGCACGCCTTACGCGTTCTTATTGAAAATAAAATCTGAGAACAACGTGCTCGTTGTCTGATCTTGGGGCTCAACACAACCAGGCGGCAAGCGTGTGGCAAAGAAGAGCAAAGCACCAACGAGACGGGTAGCCGGTTTCATCGTTGTCCTCATTCATCACTGTAGTAGGAGCCGTACTGGTAGCAGCAGCAGCAGTAGGCATTATCCTCGCACTATCAGTGGTAGAACGACTCTCGGTTTACTTTCGCTGTCACCGCCACCATAGTTTTTCAAATTTTCGCACCTTCACCCAGCAGTTAGGATCGTGCGGCGAGTCATATGCCGAACACGCAGTCACTACCAAAGATGACGATAGGACTGTAAAAAGGACAACAACGGCGGAAATAACAACAACAAACACAACAACAACAACAACGCTCGGAATGAGCTTGCCACGGACCAACTAGGAGACCGCGGCTTTAGCGCTTCACGCGCAAGTTCCTTAATCTTTCCTCAATTTCCCCCCGCAGCAATGGCAAGCTAGCGGCGCTCATACGCGCAGCCTCGAGCGGATGAAACGAGAACCCTCGGAAACGCCCAATTCCACAAGACATCAATTTTCGTCGTTGTTGGTCCCACCCACACAAACACTTTTATCACTGCTATAACGGACTTTGTGCTGTTGTCGTGGAAGTGGTGCCGATTTCTAGGACTCCACGTTAGGAGACAGTTGCCTGAACAGACAGCCGCATAAATAGGTAGATGGACACTTTGCATTACTAGTACTAGTTTACTACCACAAGTAATTGCTTGTCACTAGTACATTGACACAAACGTGGGGACGCATCTTCTTAGCACCCTCTGTAATTTTTGCTCAGTTTTTATTCAGATCCGTGGCGGTTGCGTTCTTCAATAGAGGTGCTCAATACACGGCAAAAACCTTAACACGCCACCAAAAACATGCCCCTCTGGCGTCAAGCCAAAATTAACTAGACGTATAACAGGCAAAAGGTCGCCGATTATGATCGGATCATTGTGAAGTCCAGAAGAAGCACAAATGGGATCTGCCACATCGGTGCTTTGATAAACAACTTTATCAAATAAAATAGACGGTATTGATTGCTGAAATATCAAAGTATACGTTTTACACACAATAGTTTTGTCGCGCTTATTTATTTTAAAAGTCGACTAATAAAATTGATCACCGATGTTCTGCCACGAGGCCTACGTTATATATATATATATATACGTGTTTTATTTTTCTCTATCTTAGTATCCTAATCTATTGCGTGTGTCTCATTTGAACGAATATCAGCAGTTCACCGTTATCGTAGAAGTTGTAGTTTTGTGGGCTGGATTTGAATTTATACTTTGTCTGCGACCGGTGGCAACTCGAGTCGCTAACGTCACTCAAACAGTTGCATAGCTTAGTCGTGTCCTCGATGACAAGCGTCCTAAAGCAGGGCATCGTAGCAAATACTAGCATGCGTTTTTGCCCTTTCCTTGAGGAGAAGGGGCAAGATGTGGGACAAAGGGGGCAGCTCACTGTTCGAAGGCGCCCGTGAATGGAGATGTAGGACGTGTTCAACATCCGCTCAGCCTAGCCGCCTTGACGCCCCCACCTTTCGTCGCCACTTACCCATGTACTCACATTCTATTCCTACGCCTCTCTCTCCTTTTATTTATATCTCTTCAATTCTCGCCTGAAACAGCGCGGGGTCTTCTTATATCTATAACTCTATCCTTCTCTCGTTCTGCTTGCGACTCGCCTGCCCGTTCCTCCGTCCATCCTTCAGCCATCAACTCCGTTCGTTTCAGAATTTCCGCTACGAACCGCTGCGTGGCGTCGACGCTGTCCCTGCCGCTACCTTCGCTTGGCGCCCGGCGCATTAATGCCAGCGCAAATACTCAAAGAAAAGGGGAAAAGACAACGCGGCCAAACTAGGCGACGTCACCTCCCCTCCGCCACTGCCACCAGCTCCACGACCCCCGCCCACCCGCGCCGCCAACGATTACGAAGCTTGCCTCCGAGATTGGCGTCTTTCCTTCTTCCGCCGAGGTGTAGTACGGAACGCACAACAGAAAGCTGTGTTCTTCGTACTCGAATGTTTTTCGTTTTGCCGGATGCCATTGCCGGCTCTCCAGTGCATCTCCAGATACTCTCAAAAAGTATCTTCTCCAGGAGCAGTCCTTCGGAACAACGACAAAGCAGGTGCATTGCATGATGCATCATCATCATCGTCGTCGTCATCAACAACGACACCATCTACATCATCTGCATCCGCACCGCCATCATCCCCATCATCGTTGTGAGAGTAACGAAAAGGGCAAGGAGCAAGAGGAGCAGAGCAGTGGCGGTTTCGGAAGCGGTAAGCGTGGCCGCCGAAACAGGAAACACGGCGTACGTCGGTAAAACCGGCGCCGACAAACAGCAACAGGCAACAATCATGCAGAACTCACAAAGGACACCAAAGAAGTGGAGGGGCCGACCGAGTCGCTGCTAAACACGAACTCCCAAAGGGCCTACTAACTCACAACAACACGGTGAAACCGCCTGTTTTATAGAATGAGGCACCATTGTTGTCGTCGTCAACATTGGCCATCAACATCAGATATTAGCGATGTAAGCGATTCGTGTTAATGAAAAGAAGCGAAAATGCGTACGCTTGCTAAGATTTTTACAGCAACAGCACCTAGCATCTGTGATGTGTCTACGGCGCTAGCCGTTATTCGTGCTGTGGTTAGCCAAACCACAGAGAATAGGAGAGAGAGAGAGAGGTAAATACAAGTAGTAACTGACTAGTCGATCTAGACAATCACGATAAAGGCTGGTAGTTGTGATGATGATGATGATCATTATCAGAATGGTGACGGCGTTACCCCTGTTAAATACTGAGGACGAAGCGTCCCAATACTAGCGAGAAAAAACCGTTAACTGTTCAACGACAGATCGCACACGAATACATCTCAAACGAATTAGATTCTCAATATAGGTTGAAGACTGCGATTGGCATTCTCTCTCCTCCTTGCGAGCTTCACTCTTTATCCTGTCCTGTTGTGTCCCTCGTCTGCACTGTTTCTCTCTCTCTCTCATTTTCTGTTCTCCTGCGCTTAGTCATTCATCTATCTACACATACACATACTACCCATCGCACACAGGGACGCTACGTTGTTGGCTTTTAAGTTATCTCCACACTTCTCCATCTCTCTGTCCTACAGGCTTTCTCTCGCCGCCGCGGTCGCCGCAACTTTCTGCGATTGCGCCATAGCCCTCCGGCACACGAGCCAAGAGACAGACGTGTTAGTTGCCGCCATTGCAGACCATGCATAGATCGACCTTAGGTAGATAGATAACTAGATGGAGAGGTAAAGATAGATAGACAAATAAATACATACTACTACGACAACTACTAGAATTGCAATTTCTATTTGTAACGTGTGTGTGTTGGCCGGCGGACAGGGATAGACCAGGTAAGCAGTATTTTGAAGCGTTTGGTCTTTCTTTGCGTCAGTCCTGCAATAGTTGTGGTGGCTGTAGTAGCAGTGGTGATACATGCATCTCTCTGCCTATACGGCCATCGTCCAAACTTGATCGACTAGCCTATCCTTGTCCTTGTCGCCGAGCTGTCCCTCTTAGATTGGGTATTGGGAGACGGACCAAGCGACCGGTCGAGCGACCAGCCACTCCCCGCAACCTGGTTCCCAACGGGTTGCATCGAATCTTTCTCTCACCCCGGAACGAACCCCTTTTTTTTTCTATATCTCTTTCTCTCTGACACTCACCGCCCCTCTTCTGCTTCTGTCTCGTCCTTCTCCCTTGATGAAGATCCAAGCCTCAGCAAGATGAAGGCGCGGCAGGCAGAATTGCATTGGAGAGCGGCCATGGCCTCCGCGGTTGATCGTCTGCTTACTAGGCGCCCCCACGCGCGCCCCCTTTGCGTTGCGTCCCTTCCCCCGCCCGACGGATCAGCTGTGTCGACCGGCAGGGATCACGAGCCCAGACCGACCAACCGACCGGGCCAGGGACCGAACAACGAAAGCGGCGGGCGAGCGAGCGACAGAGCAAACGGCTGGCCAAAACCCGCCTAGGGTGTTCTCAACTATTCGAACCGCTCCTCTCGCACCCTCACCATCCCCCATCCCATTTCCTCACCCCCACGAGAGTCGTCGTAGCTCGCGGGAGCAGAACACGACTACTACTACTACTACTACTACTATTACTACGGCACATGGGGACACTGCACATCAGCCGGAGCAGCAGCAGCACGCCTGCTGCTCTGCTGCTCGATGTATTCTTGATGCTCCAAGCTGCTCCAATAGCAGCCGGCTAGCCGGACCGGTAGGCCAACGTGAGTCATCGGCGATAACCAATACGAAAGGGTTGCGCTTGTCCCTCAAGATTCCCCTCCCGACAGCATCAGCAGCAGCAGCAGCCGCTTCCCTCAATCCCTCTACATCTCCCCGTTGGCCCCCGACCCGTTCTCGTTCTCCCGCTAGTGGCGGGCGCTGTCCCTTGTTAGTGTGGGAAGAGAATTTTTAGCCTTTACAGCCGCCGCCACGCGCTGGCACGATGCGGCAGGGCATTCTCTTACGACTTTTGATGCATAACCCCCTGAATGTCGCACTACTGCACACTCAATGTTATATGTCTATGCAAATAGAACGATTCCTTATAGACAATCGACACGACGCGCGTCGTCATCTTGTATGATGTCCGTCAGTACTGTTGCACGTAATATATATATATATATATATATATATATATATATAATATATATATATATATATATATATAATACGAGTGTTTGTTCCCGCAAATATGTCTATATTTAATTCTTTAAAGTTAACTATGCGCGGCTAATGGCGGGCTATAGACGCGTGTCTGTAAAGTGATACACTGAAACAAATGCAGCTAAGAAACTGGAAAAGGGTAGGTTTGTTTATTTACCTGAGTAGAACGATGATCTAGGTCAATCATAAGCATTGCAATTTCATAGCTCGAACGCTGGCTTGCCCTGTAAAATAGACATTCCACAGAAAAACGCGCATTAAATATGTTGTAAAGTTAGTACAACAAGCCTGACAAACTGCACAAGGCTTCACTATATTGTGTTGCAATAAGTATATATTTTATTTTGACTGCGATGATCTGATAAAATGAGAGGTCCTATTACAGATCTTTCATTGCATTATTCCACTGTGGCATTTTGTCACTCTAAAGTTTCACTTCAGAGTGACAAAAATATTAGGGTAATATTATGGGTTCGATCCCGACACGACGCGTATTGGATAGGTGCCCCCGGGTCGTGCTCTTTCTGTAGCCCACAAGGCTCTCCATAAAGCAGCAGACTGCTTTGTATTGGGTCCGGAACCGATCTATGATAGGTGCGTATCAAAGGAACGCCACATCTAAACTAGTCGACAAGTCAATGATACTACCTCAATCGTCCGGAATCCTTTACAAATACCGTTACTCCCGATGGGTGGTGAAGAGGAGGTAGGAAGCGAAGCGTCAGTAAAAGACGACACAGAGGAAGTAGCCAGTGCTTGCGTAAAAGTTGTCCTATCTATATAGTGGCTTATATTCGGTCAGATGATGATGAGGATGATGATGATGGTGGTGGTGGTGGGGGTCATGGTATGGACGCCGGTACGCTCCTGCCCTTTTGCAAGACTTGTGGTTGTAGCAGTAGTTGTAGAGGTAGTAGTTGTAGTAGCAATAGTTGTAACGTTGGGGTGCCCTGAATGCTTAGGAGGTCGTGGCGCATGATCCGGGCATTGCCTAGCGTCAAGCCTGTTCGGGCTACTACAATATTTGCTGCTGCTGCTGCTGCCACTGTATCATGCTTTCTAAGCACATGAACACCAGCGGCACTAGTCGTAGTAGTAGTAGAAGTAGTAGGAACGCAAGCAGAAGCAGCCGCCGTAGACAAGCGCAGCAGCAGCAGCCGGAGCATCAGAAGCTGCCGCGGTGCTGGCTGCAATGGCACGATACAATGATCTATCATGAATAGCCAAGTAATGAAGGTTTTTGCTGCCCTCCGTCGGCGGCAGAATGAGAGCGCTTGATGATAATATATCGACGCGGACGACAACGTAGCGGCTAACCAACGCCCGCTTGCTTGCACAGGACGGCGGCGGCGGCGATGAACAACGAGAAGACGAAGACGAAGACGACGACGACAACGATGCGGAAAGAGGATAAAAAGATAAATGAATAATAATTACATTATTATTATTATTGTTATTTTTATTTATATAAGCTATATGATTACGCGATCGTCGTAGCCATGCCACGGTTGTCGTCACCGTAGTAGTCGCCGTGGGAGTTGTGTCACCCCCGCGCCGTGGTACCCCTGTGGTGGGGAACCGTCGTGATCGTCGCCGTCATCGCCTTCTTCTCCCCCCCTTCTTCTCGACCTTCTCTGACAGTAACTAACGTTGAGTAAGGTCTTCCGGGGGTTCGAAAGCCAAACCTCCGGTCTGCTGCTGCAGCTGCTACCGCCACCTCCTTAGTTCTTGGCGTCCACCGGCGCCGATGGCTACTCGTCGCGTAGTGCCCGAGTCGTATCCCCGGTCCCTACTGTTAGCGTTGCTGCTGCTGCTGCTGCTGAAGCCGCCTTCGCGACCGCCCTTGCTTATACGTATATACTCTACTTTCCTCGCTTCTCCTTCTACTAATATTAATGACGGACAAATGATCAAATTAATGATGGGCTTGCCGCGCTCCTTATAGAGCGGGGCGCGAGGAGAACATAGTCATGAGGGGCGAGCAGAAGCCAAGAGCCAATAGCTCTCCGTAGCTCCATACTGAGCGTCGAGCTGCTGCGGTCCTTGCGCAGGCCGACATGAGTACTCGTGCCACTGCTGCCGCCGCAACACAGATAGATACGAGACGCAGCCAGCACACATAACCGTCCGTCAACGCAAAGACACCATCTTCACTGCCACCACCACCACCACCACCATCATCACGTTATGGCCTAAATGGACAAGGAACTGGCGATTGCAAAAATGTCTTCCCTCGGGCCTGCTCGTGATTCGTGGCGTTGGCTGGGCCGCAGCTCTAACACGGTGGTGGTTGGGACTGAACTCCCGCAAGCTCGCTAGTCCGCCAGCGGATCTGCTTCGACAGCACCCTTTCTTGCCTGCTGTGTGCCGCCGCTCGCGAGCATACGACCAGTAGAATAGGAAAAGTTTCGCTCAGCTATAATAGCATCTATAGACTGTATGACACAGCAGCAGTTCAGAAAAATAGTCTATAGTCTAAAATTCAGCATTAATTTGTCGATAAAGCTGCTATGTATGTATATGTTATGTATATACATAAAACAAGTATATATGCTGTTGTAGTTTGGCTCTCTCACTTCCTAGTCACGGGTGAAGAGGGTTGGGTGCCAGCATTACGTGTTCACGTTTGACAACATTTTCTCGATGTACTGCAACCGCGCTGTGCTCATATGCACAGCATGTTGTGCAAACTTCACGTAGTATCAATGACGATCGTCTAACAGATTGAGCATAGATGGGTGACATTAGCGTATGACTGACATGAATCAAGAACATCAACGGGTGACTGAGACCTTGGTGGTGACGAATCAGCGGGGGGTACGAGGAAGAAGAAGCCGCTACGAGACAAGCGCGAGAGCGAGAGCGAACGAGAGAAAGAACGGGCCACGTTGAGTGACTACTGATGGCCGAACCTCCCTCCAGCAGTGGCCCTCGAAGACAGCAGAAATATTCCCTCCTTCTCCCTCTATCTGTCGCTCGTCAAAACACCAACAACGACGGCGATGTCGAAAGTCCATACAAGTGCGCCACACATGTCGGCCAGGCTGGCAAGCACACATACACATGTTGTCCACGTCCACAACCCATAGACTACTTACTGTAAATGGACGCGATCGTACGAAAATCGATTACGAATCTCTCGCTATCATAGAGCACTCCCTCTCCTTCGCCGAACGTCAAGAAAGCCATGACATGACAAGCAAAAAGCAACGCCAAGACAACATCAAAAACAACGATGACGACAACAGTGCATTTACAGGCCAAGCCACTACTTGTTCACGCATTCACATATCGAACGCGAGAGCGCCAATGAAATTCGCCACCGGTCATGCGGGCTAGTGAGACTGACCGCGTACCTAGCTGGGCGGGGTCGAGGGAAACAATAGGCACTCAGCCGTCCAAATTTGTTTCCGTACGCAAGTTTGTTGTGCTCATGCTTGAAAAGTATTTGCTAAGCAAAAGTAGCCCCATATCCCCCGCCTCTCCCTAGTAGCGTTTGCAGACTTAAGCATTAACCTGATTAATCTAGCTGGTCGCGCTGTTTTAGTGAGGGAGGGGAAGTGGGATAATTGGCAGAACGAACGTTTTCACATATAGCGATAACTGGAGGTTGTTATTTATAAAAGTACAGAAATGAATCAAAGAATTGGAGGAAAACACGAAACAGGGTGAGGAGAAAGAGAAATAATTTAAAGTAGAACTAGAGAAGAGTAAAGATCAGAAGTGCTGCCAAGGGCTGTTCCTTTACGTGCTCCGTCCTTGTTCCCGTTGTCTGTGCCGCATTAGTGTTGCGTTGTTGCCCTTTTTCGTCGAGAGATGCTCCGACAAAAAATGTGAGGAAAATGAGAGAGTCCGAGAGAGAGAGAGAGAGAGAGAGAGAGTACGATTCGAAAAGTGCGCGCCGAAAAGACGTAATCGTACCGTTTGACGCTTACTTTTTCCACAAGTCACAAGATGTCATCGTCGGGATTATTTCTGTATCGGGATGCTACACCACCACCACCACCACCACCCCCACCGCTGCCACCGCCCCTCCACCTCCCCCCCCCCCCTATTCGAACCGCCCGATGGTGCCGCCATGTATAACGCTGCACTGCCGGCCGCAATTGCCACCACCACCACCACCACCACCACGCACGCACGCACGCACGCACGCAATATGAAGAAGTGCGGGTCTACGCTTCATTATTATTACCATTATTATCATCATCATCATCATCATCACCACTATTATCATCGTGATCATCGCTTGTGCTCTATCTCCGTTCATGTAGGCCCATCCATCCGTTGTTCACAATAATTGATAATCGTCGTAGCAATAATAAATAATCAAGCAGCGACAATGTCGACGGCGACGACAAATCGACGTCGTCGTTGTCGGTCTGTTTCCCTGGCGGGGGATACAGACGTCCGTCCGTCCGTAAGGCCGTTTGTTGTCCATTTGTTTGTCTGTCTGTCGAGAATGAAGTCAACCATCCGTCCATCTATCCCTCCATCCATACGATGCATACGGTGAAGTTGAAGCTAAGAGTTGTTCGATGTTGCCAATGTTATTTCTGCAGCTGCGCCGCTGCACTATAGTTCTCCGTGAATCATGAGCGGGAGAAAGCGACGCTCCACCGCCTGCGGCCGCCACCGATGTAATGCTCGCGCGTAGAGCAACAGAAACAACAGCAGCAGCAGCAGCAACAACAGCAACAACAACAACAACAACAACGACAACAAAAACAAGCAAACCGCCGGAGATATGACCGTCCGAACGAGAGACGGCGAAGTCGTCGATGGCGAAGCCGCCGCTCTACATACATACACAAGATGTACATCGTACATACATACATACATGCGTACGTAGATACGTGCAGAAGAACTCAGATAGATTGAGTGAGCGGCAGCGATAGTATGAGAGAGAGTGAGAGAGAGAGAGAGAGGGGGGGGGGGACAGTTGGCTGCGCCTATGCTATGATGGCTAAAACGGCAACGAGACGATGGCGACGATGACGACGACCACGACGATGAAGAAAACTTCAGCAGCAACAGATGAAGACGATGAAAACCACAACGACGCCCCCGCCGTGAACGAGATGGAACGAATAGGCGCGAACACAACCAACAACAACAACAACAACAATTCTGTTCAAATAGCATGAACAGAGTTTGTAGCGTAGACATACATACATACATACAGACATACATACATACAGATATACATACGTGTATGCTGTACACACAGCCATTTGAACGGACATATGAACACACAGTGGCACGTTCACAACTAATACAAACTCACACAAACTGACACACACTCACGCACGCACACACATAGATGATGCACCCACATCTTGAGACAAGCATCGTTCAAAGTAAGCGCAAAACAACAACAACAATAGCGACAACAACAACAGCAACAACAACAACAGCAACAACAACAACAACAACAGCGACAACAACAACAACAACAACATCAACAACAACATCAACAACAACAACAACAACAGCGACAACAACAACAACATCAGCAACAACAAGCATCATCATCTCTCGACCTCCCATCTACCGCCACTGCACAGCGCGCTCACACTGCATCGGCACGTCGGTCGCGGTCGGTTGGTCGGTCGCACGTACACGGAGACGGCGCCACAGAAACAAAACAACGAATAACAAAAAAATTGAGACGACAAAGCTGTACAATACGCGGCCACGTCGGCCACGCAACACGAATGCCGGTGTCGTCTCGACGCCGAGTAACGCGAGTGCATACGACGCACCCAGCCACACACACACACACACAACCAACCAAACAGTCATACAGCGTACGCTTAAGCAAACGACAAACACGATATTGATCGGCATGCATAGCATGCTCGTCCATGTCTTTAGATGTATATATATATATATATATATATATATATATATATTTATATGTATATATATATATATATATAGACGGCACAATGAACTATAGCTAAGCACTTTGCTATCTCCCCCGCGTCTTACTTCACAAGCGACTAGAACGCGTTGTTGTTGTAGTGTGTTGTTTCGAGTGCTGTAATGCCTTCGATGACGAGCATAAGGTTGCACTGTGTCTACGTATCCATCATCGTTCATTACGATGACCACTGACTGGCTGGCTGCCCTCAACGTCAGACTGCAACCAAAAACGTGTTTTCCTTGATCATCGATTTCGATCGGCCAGTCAGCCAGCGAGTGACTGACTCGTCGTAGACTCTGCTCAATTTAGGTCATTGCTTTCTACTCATATCGATCGGTTTCTTCAGAGACAAGCTGTGTGGCATGACCTTATACTAGACAGGCATTCGTGCCATCATCACACGTGATAGATGTGCGGCTATGCAATCTAAACTGGTACTCGTTTCACTACAACTACATTTGCTTACGGATGTTTATGATGCTGCACGGAGTGGTGCCCACAAAAAGAATCGAAACTTACACTGCGACTACCAGTGGCACATAAACTTGCCTTAATATTATCACAGTATCTCCTATCACCAGGGCTGCGGGACAGCTTAAGGCTGATTAAACATAGTGACGGACGCACTATGCTCGACAAATCTAGACTTTTTGGCGTTTGTTGTTGTTGTTGTTGTTGCTCTTCTCTACTATCGTTATTGTTGTTGACGTCGCTGTGGTCGGTGTAGACAGTAGCGACGGTGACTTTTTAAGCGCCTCGACACGGCCTGCCCAACCAAGCCCTTTCTTTCCGCCGGACCCCTCTAGATGGTCCGACCGTAGTGCACTGTTGTCAAGCAAATTCAGTGGCCCGCTAACTAATAATAGCACAATGCGACCCCCGGCCTTTGCGGGCTTATGCCTGGCTGCGGTGGCCGGCAGGCTTTCGTCTGCGGACCTGATGGATATTAGGCGCGGGGTGGACGTCGCTAGTGTGCTCTAGCTGCTGACACTCTGGGGGGGGGGGGAGGGGGTGAGTGGGGCGAGGCAATGGAGTTCTATGAGGTGGGAAAATCGCCAAAGGGGGCATTATGGTGCCACGTATCGCCGTGACCGGCCATCAGGCCATCACTACGGACGGACACGCTCTGCATGGAGAATGGGCGCAGGACATCGCTCCCGCTGATGGCGCATTAAGAGCATCGGGGCGCGCTGATAAAACTTTGCCTGTTCGGTGCTGTCGTTCTCGGCGTCGTCGTCGTCGTCGTCATCTTGCTTGTCGGTATTGTTGTTGTCCCCAGCGGTGGCCGCGTCTATGACAGCCTCACAATGTCAAACGCCATGACCGTCACAAACAGACTTCGACAACGACACGACGTGACGACGCGTCTGGGTCATCGAAAGAACGAAAGAGATCTCGGACCCGGTAGTATACAGCATTTTGTAATTGACATGCATTGTCGCCAGAGAAAACACTAGCAAGCCCGGGCCAACTTGCCTGAACACTTTCAAACAGGCTTGCCGAACGCCGAATTTGCGGCAACGTCCATATTCGAGCACTAGACGACGGCAGTTCGCGTCAACGGGCTGGATCGCGCCTTGAGAATTCGATGCCGGAGTTAAGTACTCATTAAATTATGATCAACGATACCCTGAGAGTAACAGTTGTACGTCATCAATAGGCGAACAAATATATGTCGTTCGTATTTGTAAATCTGCACGCGTACCAAGAAACGAAGCGGAGGCGACCAGGATGAAGACCAGAAGACCAAAAGAGGCTGCGGATGAGAACCGACGTCCGGGCCGCCCGGGGAAACCGGAGCGACCAGGACCACGACAACGATAATGAAGAGGAAGAGGTATGAGGCCGGCAGCGGCCGTACCACGGACATCACCTACATTATCGTCATCATCATCATCCCCATCAGTGTCAGTGTTGTTGCCATCATCACCATCATCATCATCATTATCATCATGAGTCATGAGGCTCGTCAACCTCATCACTCATAGAGCGTGCGTGCATAGACTGTTACACTCCGAGTTCTGCAAACAGTTAGACTCAGGCTTGGCAACAGGCCGACGGTTGTAGGCGCTAGCTTAGCACCACACTGCAACAGCAATAGCTGCAAAAGCTGCCGCTGCTGTTACTGCCATAGAGATGGTTCTAGCCGTAATCATCGACATCGTTCATAGTCATAGTCCCCGGCGTGAAAAGGATGGAAAAGGATGGACGAACGAGTCCTTTACGTCGAATGGAGTTGAATATTTAAAAATAAAAAAAATCAAACGAAAAACACGAACGAGATGAATGAGAGAAGCGAAAACGGTGAGTTGAATGCGTTGATGATTTGAAAGCGCCATCTTCGTCGTCGCCACCGCTGCCGTCCTCTTCTGCTGGCTCTTCTTCTCCTCGTCATCGACAGTGCCCTCGTACGGTGCATTCGCTCAAACAGAAGCACGACTCTAAAAACTAACGATTTGCGCCGGCGCCACTTGAAGTCTTTCTTTCTTTTAACCCCGGGTCCTCTCCCTTCCTCTCTCTCTCTCTCTCTCTCTCATTTTACCCCCGTTTACCTCTTTCTATCTCTTCTCATCTGCCATCATACATTTTCCTTCTCATCCTAACTATCCTCTGTGTTTGTGTGTGTGTGTGTGTGCATCTCTATCTTCAATCTATCTTATATGTCTATACATCTATCTCTCCGGCGGCCGTCTATCTACGATCTACGTATGTATTTATGTACATGCACATGTATACATCTTCAATTGCGACCCGAAAATTCCGCCTGCTTGCCGGCCCGCCTGAGCAGGATATATGCGATCGCGTATGCGAAGAAAACCATGTTCATACGAGGCTATCCATCCGCGCAATACTATGCTGTCAGCGATACGACAAGTCGGACGACGACGACGACAACAACAACAACAACAACAACAACAACAACAACAACAACAACAACAGCAGCAACAACAACAGCAGCAACACCAACCAGTCAACGGCAAACACGCCGCGGCAACGTCAATTCGCTTTTCGCTCTTTCAACTGTCGCTTCCCCGTGCCCCCGTGCCCCCGTGCCCTCCATGCAGTCCCTCATTTAGCCCCCAACACCACACGTTCCCCAATCCTCCACGGATCCCGCCGTCACCCCTTCGAATAATGAAATAGACCGACAAACACACAGATAAACAGGCGCCGACTGAGAGTGCTGCACACCCGTTAGCAGCAACTGGCGCGGCACTTAAGTTGTTAGCATAGCATCGTCAGCTGGATGGATGCCTCTTGCGACACTTGCTCGACACTCCCTCACTTGCTCGAACGCTCCCACTACGCCACCAATTAGCAACAGCAACAAATAGAACTGAACTGAATGCTGAACGTATTGAAGGATACGATGATGAAGACTACGACGATAACGAGGCCGACATTACGATGACAAAAAGATGATGAAGTAGACGGCGGAAAGAAGCGCATCAAAGGAAAATGGAAAGCGCTGCATACAGCTGCACGTAAAACGCCAGGGTCAAGCTAGATGTGAGGAAGCATGCCACCACGAAAAGTAACAATTGCTACAGTTACATCTATTGTTGTTATTGTTTGCACCAGTTTGATATGCCTAACATGAGCAGGAATTAGGAACCGACAAGGCTTAGATCGGTAGCAATGATGTCAACATGCGCAGATCAAACGTGACTCGAGCGTCCTCTCTGCTTGCGTGCCTTTGACCTGCAGAAGTCTACAAGAGCTTCTTTTGTGTGGCTAGTTGTGTAGTGATGCGTTTGTAACTGTTGCCATGTACTCGCTGTTTTATGCCCCGCTTCCCTAACAGGGAGGCCTGTTTTGACAGTTTGATTAGTAGTATTTTTTTCTACTGCCTATAGACGCCTGCCTGCCCCGATATGTTTCCGGAGTAGTACTGAATCCGTTCTTCTTGGCGCAGTGGCCGTTGGACCGCCGCGCCTACGTAATGTTCACAGAGTTTGACCTAAAATCGACGGGTTCGTCGGAAGCGCGTGTAGCAACTGCCCGGCGCGACCCGGCCTGATTTGGCAAGCGGCCGAATGACAAGACTCCATGGATGGGTGGAATAGAACTCCACACATGCGAGCACATAACCGTCCCCCTCCCCCGCTGTCTATACACTCGAAATCATGGGCGAAACGAAACAAGCAGGAGGGCCACTGTCGTCATGTTCGCGCTGAGTCCACTGAACGTATTTCGCTTGCTTTGCATCAAAATGCCATCAACAGCCATCTTCCCCTCCCTCCCCACCGGAAAAGCAGACCAGAGAAAGAATGAAGGGGGGCACGGCTAACCGAACTACAACTTCGACTAGGGCGACGATACGCCAACGACACGCAAGCAATAACAGATAATGGCAAACAACACGAATTGTCTATTGGCAAATTAAATGGCGTATAGAAATAATTTCGAAGGATTTACTAGATGCTTCTACCACGAGATTTTGCGAGCCCGACATTTCACGTTAGCATCTAAGGTAGGCCACACATGACATCAAACAAGCTAGTACGGCGATATACAAGTAAGTTGTAGTTCCTAATGCTACGGACCCCTCTAAATGTATGCTGTGTCCTGCTCTTCTGTGTCACCCGTTCGCTCTTAGAGGGCATCTAGTATCGAAATAAAACAACGGATGACCGTGTTTGTTTCACTGCTGTGTTGTCGATGGTCACGCGTGAGCCCCGTGACGTGAGGCTCTCTTTCGCCTCACATTTCTTGGGTCCCATTGTCTTTGCTCTGGGACGCCCCTTCAACGACGATAACAACGACAACGAAAACAAGTACGATCAAAGCATCAGTTTTCTTCGCTTAGCGCAAACCTTTTATTTCACTGGGGTATGTATGTACGTATGTAGCTAGGAATTGACTTGTCGCCCAGCCATCCGGGGGAAAGGCAGCACTGGGTCAAGACTTAGAAAACACGCATGCATTGCTTTGGCAGGAGGTTGCCTAAGTGAGGTGAGCAGATTTGGCAGCGGGCTCTAGGCGACTCTCGACGAAATAATCTTCACTTTTCACTTTCTTTTTCACAAACACGCACGCGCACAACAGTGAAACACAGCTTTCTCTCAATTCTCCGCCACCCGTTTCCCCTTAGCCAGCAAGCAACCTCAGCGTTCATCGCTGTCGCTGTTTCGATTTTGACGCTTTGTTCATGGTTTTTGATCTATACGTATCTTGGGGTGCCAGGCTGTCAGGCTGCGCCCCCTTGTCTCCGATCTGCCTGCCTTCGTTACCTACATCATCCATCGGGACTGGGACCCTTTTTTTCTCTTTCTCTCTCTATCTATCTCTCCTTCGCTCTCCGCCTGCCGCCGCCGCTGCAGTGGTGGCCTTGGGAGAAATGACCTATGTGGTGCATGACGCGGGACATGACACGATACACCGATAGATACAGACATGCGTTCGTTCGCACACATACTCACACGAGCACGCGCGGCCGCGCGCAAACGCTGATTGATCAACTACTAGAAAGTCAGACAAGACCTACAAGGCCACAGATATAGCAGCAGCAGCAGCAGTGGGCGGCCAAACGGGTAGGCGAACGGGCATCCATCCATCTATCTATCCAACGGCCCGTATGGCCAAATACATTCCCGCGTATGCATCGAGAGGAGAGTCGGGGGCAGCCTCCTCCTGGCATGGCCCAAACTGCCAAGATGGGGGTAATAGTAGTGGTAGTCATCATCGTTGAAAATGGTCGTCAACAAGAAGCAAGACGTCGCTGATGCTTCTACTGCTGCTGCCACTGCTGCTGCTGCTGTTGCTGTGGATGCAAAATGCGGCCGAAAGAGGTAGATTCGAACGAGTTCGGGTCGCGGGAACCACAACGCGATAAATGAAATGGGGAAAGACCCGAGGACCGCTGGGGGCTGGCTGGGTAGGAGGTGCGGGGATGAGACGAGGGGACGCGCAGGCAACGATGCAAATCTCGCCGCGAAAAACTTCGTTTCAGCTTCGACAACGCGGCGCAGGCGGTGGCGACAGCGACAGCGCCGCCGGTGCCGCCGCTGCCGCGGTGACGATGACGACTAGAACGACGACACCAGCAGCAGAAGCTGCTATGGCGTGCAAAAGCTGTCGACCGTCGAAGAAGCATTAGCAGCTTGGACTTGCCACAAGCAAGACCAAAAACAAATCTCCTTCCATGTGAAGCGAGTAGGCAAAACAGGCAGCCAGAGAGAGAGAGAGAGAGAGAGCGAGAGAAGGGTGATTGAGAGCAACGAGATTGTCACAAGTTTTAAACAACCAGCGGTAGTCGTGCTAGCAGTAATAATAACTGTAGTGGTAGTAGTAGTAGTAGTGCAGCTCGAGTCAAGCCCGGTGGCGTGGTGGCTTAAGCCTGCGCCTCGCAACCGGAGGAGACACATAGGTGCGCGGGTTCGAACCCCACCGCTGCACATTTGTATTTATGGGGGTCCGTCTATGAAGCAATGTGAAAAACAATTCCGTGGACGTTAAATCTTGGCTGAGGGTCAGCCCGAAAACTTTACTTTAGTAGTGCAGCTCGTAGCAGCACTTCGTCCCTCAGGGCGACCCTCCTTTAAATGAGCAGGCCGGACAGGCCGCTGCTGAGCTACTTACCCCTTTATTCTTTGTCCATCCTTCAAGTGGGTACGTAGATGGGTGAATACATACGTGCAGATGGATAGGTGTCCATCTGTCTAGTTACTGGCGCTGGCCGACGAACAACGAAAAAAGCACGAGAGTCGTGACGTGACACCTACGTTTTCCGAGTCATGCTGCTTCGGCGTCTGCGTAGACAGTGCCACTGCTGCTGCTGCTGCTGCGGTAAGCGTTATATCACCAAGTCGTGTCGAGAAAACACGCTTTGAAGTTCACCTCAGATTTGTCTCCATTGTGTGCGACGTTGTCGGCGGCAACTATACCTGGATTCCCTATTTCTTTTTTGCTACCTCCCCCCAACCCACAATTTTCTTCCATCGGCCCTTCACTCCAAGGCAAATTGTCACCGTTTTACAGCGACCAACTCGATCGAAATTTAATCTCGATCACAATAGGCTGGTTGTAGATAGCCCAAGCGGTTGCAATTGTCCAGCCAGCGTGGAGAGGGGAGGCAGCAAACGAGAGGGCGCACCCCGCTCCCTCCACCCGCAGGGTATTCCGTCGACGTTCAATTGGTTTTCATTCAATTTTCAATTCAATTCAAACAGTTTATTCATTCCAACACACGTTCCTTACAGAACATCCGTGTTTCATACATTGTAGTATTTGTCATCCCAGTTTTCTAAAAATAATAATAATAATAATAATAATAATAATAATAATAATAATAACAATAATAATAATAATAATAATGATAATAATAATAATAATAATAATAAAATAATAATAATGATAATAATAATAAAAATAATAATAATAATAATAATAGTAATAATAATAATAATAATAATAATAATAATAATAATAATAATAATAATACTAATAATAATAATAATAATAATAATATAATAATAATAATAATAATAATAATAAATATAATAATAATAATAGTAATAACCTGCATGTCTTAAAATGTGTTATCGATCGGTACGTTGTTCACTGAGTAATTTTTGATGCCATCTCTTCTTAAATAAATTAAGTGATCTACATTCTCTTAATTCAGTATCGAGAGCGTTCCATAATTTGGCTATGGCTATATCAGGTGATTTAAGTCTATAGTTGCGATACGTATTGGGGATTCTGAGTGGTGGGCTGTTACGATTTCTGTTGGTGTTGGACTCAAAATAAAATGATAAATCTGGCGGTAAAATGCCACGGAAGTTTTTATATGCAAGAATACCTAATTCAAATTTGTAAAGTGATGGTATTTTAAGTAGTTTGTGGATAGCGAACAGATGAGTTACACTTTCATCCCTCCTATAGCCAAAAATTGCCCTTAAAGGCCATTATTCTGTGCAATCTGTATCTTATTTATGAGTGTTTGACAAGAGGTTTGACCCGAATAGTGGGCAAAACAATATGTTATATAACAAAGAAATCACGATTTTATATACAATCAACAATACATCAGTGGATACGCCAATGTCTGCTTAGTTTGCCCAACTGAGGGACCACATCTGTTCAAAGTTTCTTAATTAAGATATTTAGGTGATTTCGGAATGAGAGTCGAAGTAGTGTTGTCAGTCTCGGCGGGCTCCGTACAAAGAACGACCGAGAAAGCCCACGCCGAACCTCTCTTCCGATACTCGTTAACGGCCTTCTCTTACTTTGCGTGCGCCGGTGACGCCACACTTACGACTTGTTTTTCTTTTATTCTATTAACTATCTCAACAAAGCTCGAGTTTATTTCATAGGTAATCGAGTCCGCTGGAGTCGATGGTACTTGACGGAATTTCATTCTTCGCAACGAATTGCAATACCGCCACACAGGCTGTCTATACGTACCAAAGCTAAGTGCACTGCACCTGTATAGACACATGTATATAAACCATGTTCCGCATATCGTCGACATTTTTCAGGGATATATTTATAATCTGTATAGATTTATAATAACGTCATTGTCATAAACAAATCAACCATCTTCTGCTCAACTGCTAATAAGAATGATTGAATCTAGCTGCCAAAGACACAATCTAAGCTGACTGCTCTATAAATCAGATATAAAATAACAGACCGAAGGAGCGACACTATAAACATACCTTTTAATTCCTTGCGTTGCGGTTAGACTGAGCTCGAGATTGCCTGTAAATACGAATGGACACATAGGTATATTAAAGACATCGCCAAGATAAACGAACTACTTGTATAACTAGTTTGGGTTAATAAGAAGGCAAAACATTTAAATGTATCAATAACGAGAGGATCTGACTAGAACAACTAGACACGCGTTGTGTAAAGCCATCATATTATTTCCGTTTTCGTTCTTTCTCTTTCCTTCTCACCTACCTTTACTCCTATTTCGTCAGAAAAACATTGCCGCTGACGGACAATATAAACGCGTACACAGAAGATACAAATGTGAACTGCGTGAGTCTAACTGGCCAGCAAATTGCCTAAACCTTGTTACGTTTAGCTGTGGGCAAATGCTAGCCGCGCGTTTGGCCGGGCCACTTGTGATCATTCCAAAAAGACGTCACCTAGGCTCGCATTGACGCTAGTCTAATGGGCGGGCCACTGCTGAGTCATAACAAACTTGACAAAACCTGTTTGCTCCAAACGAGATCGAGACGAACTACTTGGGGACAGATAGATTGGCCTATCAACTTCATAATCGCCGTCTTCGACAGACGGCTTCGATAGGCGGGTCTTAATAGTAAGACGTATGTATTGTAGTGCAAAGTGAATATACGTATATGTAGTAGGCGCGCTCTATGCTATCTGACACGACGACCCCTGTTCCCTCCTTTTAGCACAAACACACACACACGCACGCACTCTCATACAATCACATATGTAGTAGAGCAAGCACTCGAAGGATATTGCCACACGAGAGGAGATCGGGGATAGCGGATAAAATGGCAACGAGTGGCGAATTCTCGTTCATCGGTTCTCCGTTTTTGTTTAAGCCCCAATGCCCTACCTTTCTCGCCCTTTGAATCAGCAGCAGCAGCAGCTACAGAAGCAGCAGAAACGGCGGCAGCTAGCCCGTTCAACATCATCGCCGTTGTTTGCCCCTGTCTGGCGGTGTTTTTCGAGCTAATCGAAATTGAAATTCATGTGAAACCCTACACGCGCCTTCCCGCAATTCCCCGTCTGGGCTCACTTCATCACCGAAACATAGTCGAATGAACGACCGAAACCTCGCGAGTGACGGAGAACGAGGACAGAACGAGCGGCCGAGAGAGGCAAGAGAATAGAGCAGAGCGAGAGATAGATAGAAAATTATCCAATGAGATGGCGCCAATACGATGAGACAAGAGATCCCGCCGACGCATGGAAATTGCCGGATGTCGATGTTCAGCAATGGCAAAAAACGGCAAGGCAGCAAGAAGGGCAAACATAGGGACAGAGACAAAACTGTCCGACGTTAGCAAGAGAATCACGTATGGACCATCGCCTCGTTCTCTGTCGAACCAGCCAAAACGACGACAACGTAATGACCTTAACAAGGTTGACACTATGCGGGAAAAACAAATGTCCATTCAGAATGCTTACTGGATCCTAGAAGGATACAAGAGCGCACATGGGCAGCATGGGTGCATTAGAGTGAACATCACAAGATGTGATCTATGTTTGGTGCACACTAGTGGCTTGCATCGCAAGTGTTTCTGTGCGCATCCAGTTTTACATAAGGCCCTCGGACAAGTGCAAAGTGTGAAGGAGTAACACCGAGCGCTACCACTGCCGCCTATAAACAAGCTTGCAGACAGACACTCCGATTCGACGGTGGCTAGATGCAACTAACACCAGAAAAGCGTCTCTCTCCTCACATCTAGATGCCAAATACATCATAAGCAAGACTAAGCCTGTGGCTGCGAGGGCGACCGAAGGTTTTAAAAATTCAACTCTTCGTCACCTTCGTCGGACTGACTGTTCAGTGTCTAGGGACAATGTCCGCCCTGGCCGCCGGTCACTTTGTTACGTCCCCCGTAGACGAGTCGACGAGTGAGCTTCTACATTCAGCTGGTCTTTGGGAAATTTTGCATTTCAAGTAAACTTCAATTCCTCCCACTTACCAGATCCTCCAGTACAATACTAAGATTACTACTACAAAAACATTGAACCATTACGTCCTTGTAATTACTTATCTCGCGACAAGGAAGGACTAGTTAAAAGAAAAACAGCCGCCAAAACAAAGACCATCCTGCGTACAGATTTGCCATATAGTCATCTTGCTGCTGCTGCTGCTGCTGACGCTGCCTTCAGCCTATCATTGCAGTGGTACAGCGTTTTTGAAATAGTGAGTTGACGGTTATGGCTATTATGATAGATCAACTAGAAGGCGAGATGCTCAGAGTTCTGCTGCTTTGAAGGCTGGGACGCATGGGGACAACCAAAGGAAAGATTAGGTGGAAGGCCACGGACAGAGGATGACAAGCACAACGACGACAAAGATGAAGCTGAATAATGCAGCTACAGGGGTGACAGAAAGCGGCAACTGACGAGAAGCGAGCCACGGAAAGTGGGAAGAGTACACGACGAGAAGAAACTCTCAGCAGCAGCAACAGCAGCTGTGGTGGTAGTGGAAGTAGTAGTAGTAGTAGTAGTGTCGAGCCCGGTGGCGTGGTGGCTTAAGTCTGCGCCTCGCAACCGGAGGAGACACATAGGTGCGCGGGTTCGAACCCCACCGTTGCACATTTGTATTTATGGAGGTCCGTCTATGAAGCAATGTGAAAAACAGTTCCGTGGACGTTAAATCTTGGCTGAGGGTCAGCCCGAAAACTTTACTTTATTAGTAGTCGGAGTATTAATACGAGGAGTACGGGAAGCAGCCGCAGTAGTCGTCGTTGTTGTTGCTGCTGCTGCTGCTGCTGCTGCTATGATTGTGTTTTTCAGCATTGTCATGATGACATGATCATCATTGCTCTCACCATGATCATCATCATCACCATCATTACCACCACCACTACCACGATCATCACCATCATCTTCTATCCCTATTCTAATCGCCATACCCTGACCATCGCGACATATCGCGATACGCGCCGCAGTGTGACACAATACTGGCCGTTCGCGATGTCCGTTTCGATCAGTTTAGATGGGGAGGACGGACGGTCGGTCGGTCTTCGGAAGTGAGGCACCGATCGCGCGCGCGTTGGTGGCCAATTCTTCTTCTTCTTCATCTTCGACTACTCTAACAACGACTACGCCTTCTCGTATCAGTGGCCCGTTCACCTAAAACCACTGACTGAACGGCAGGCGGCAGCGGCGGCGGCAAGAACAGCGGCGTCCGGCCATCTTGCTTGCCCGTTGGACGTTGGCCAGCCGAGCTTTGTTGTTGCTGTCTGAGTCTAAAGCTGGTCGGCGTCGTGGCAGCAGCAGCAACAGTAGTGGTGGTGGTGGTGGCGGTGTGCGGCCGGCGCACCGGTGCTCCGGTAGCGATATGGCTCATTGGCGTCTAAGCACCGATGTCATCTACCTCCGTGAAGCGCCGCTGTGCTTAACTCAACAACGCATCGTGCAACATGAGAAACAATCGGGAACAACGAATCGGGAATGAGGGGCGACAGAAAGGCATATGTATCTATATATATATATATATATATATATATATACTGAGAACGAGGCACTGTGTAGGTAACAGTGAGATAGAGAGAAAGATCGCGCGCAGAGGAGCAAATGATCCGTCCGTCCGTCGGTTCATCGGTCGTATGGCCATTATTCGCCGTGCAGCCGTCGCTCACTAGGCAGTCAGTGTGGTCGCCGCCGCCTCCGCCGCTGCCGCCACATTGTTGTCTCACTTCTGCAGGTAGGCGAATCATCGACCACTTGCGGCATTTGTGTTTGTTGTCGTTGTTGGTAATGTCGTTGGCCAGTCCTGATCGGAACTATCCGCTATTGCTGCTGCTGTTGCTGCTGCTGCTGCTCTTGCTGTTGCTTGTTATTGTTGTTGCTGCTGCAGCTGCAACAGGCCGTCGTGGGGCGGCCTGTCACAACAACCCTGTGGCATGAGGACGGCGTGCAACATAGATAGATAGATAACCTCATTGACAGTCAGCTAAACCAACTGCTTGCATAGGCATGCGCGGATGACGTTTCGATGATGTTGCCGTCGACGACGACGACGACGCGAAAGACAAAGAACGAAACAAATACGCGGAGTGGCAACGCCACCGTATAGTGCCATTGCTAACCTGCTCATTATGTATGCGTACGTGGAAGACAATGGAGCCCTCTGCGCGTTAGTTGCAAGGTCACAGCAATAGTTGACGCCAACAATGAACAAGAAAACTGCCGAACGTACGTTTTTTTTTTAAACCTTCAGTAGGGTTTTTGTCCATCCTGCTCGCCTTGGCTCAATTTCCCCTATTATCCATCGTCTTATCGGCACACGGAGCCGTGGGGACGATGGTCGAACCGTCGGTTGCCGTTACTTTCTCAGCTGCCCCTGTCGCAAGAGCAGAGAAAAATACAGGAGGAAAAACCTGAAAACCGCGTCTAGGCAGCGCAACCAGCTCCGAGGAACCTACCGCTAAAGAGCTAACTTGAAGCTAAACGGAGGAAGATGAGCGGGAATAGGTACGGGAAGCCCGTCGGGAAACCGGGGGTGTGGTGGCAGAGAGCATAGACGAGTCGAGTCGAGTCGAGAAGATGAGAGAACAGAACATTGCAGCCACAGCGAGAACGACGTCGACCACCATTCATAGAGACTATTCATCGGTCGTGGTTAGAAATTAGTGAAGTCAGGCAGACTTCGTCTCTAGTAGTATGATATACGATCATATCAAGGTGGCGCGGTCTGCCAGCCAGTGGCTTCCATTAAAACCCCGATTTTCCCAGCCCCCCCCCTTCCCCCGAAAGCCAATGGGGAAATTGACGCAAAAACTGTGCCACTCGTGCTGGTACGCGGGCGCTGATTAAGGTTGAAATCTGCTCCCTAGGGTCGAAGTCTTTTCGCCGCCACCGGCAGAGTGCGGCGTTGTCGTTTTCGTCATTCGTCGTAATGCCTGCCGGTCACCGGGAAGCTCGGCCTCGGAGACTTTGCTTCCAACTCGTTCAGCCGAGCTCTCCCCTCTGCTGTTGCTTCCGCTACCGACGGCTGCTGCCGGCCGGCTTCGTTACTGTCGCCGCTCACCGCAATTGAGCTTTGCGAGTGGGACGTACCAATCAACGGCAGCAGCAGCAGCACCAGCAGACATAGGTTGAGGGTTTGGATAAAACGGAGTCGAAAAGAAACAATGATTCGACTACGCAGAGGATTCGTTCGCGCTCAAAATCCAGTTCAATTCGCTTCCCCCCCCCCCCCACCACCACCGCCGCCACCACCACCCCCAGCGTTTCCCCATAACGGCCCACTCTCTCACGTTCAACGTAATGCTGTCAACGCTAATATGGTGTTAGCGCGGCGACGGAGCTGCTAGTAGGAGGGGGTGATCCATTGTTTATGATGTAGGCTTCTCGTTCGTTCAGTCTGTCTCTCTATTTTTGTTACCGTCGATTTGTGGCGTGAGTGCGAGTAAGCGACGATACCACGCGTGGCCACATCAACCGCGACATATCGGCACGTAAAGCCATAACGGCAGGACACGAGTAGCAATGCTTACCTGACGCCTAACAGAGCAAGTCTTGCAAGACGCCATTGTTGTACCGTTAAGCGAAAACAAGCAACTTTGTATATAATGGCAAGCTGGTGGTGGTAATGTTCATGTACATTTTTACTGATTTTACATATATGTATATATATATATATATATTTATATATATATATATATATATATATATATATATGATGGGTCGAAACTTACCGCTGCGAGGCGACTCCTGCTTGGGATTAAATAGCGCGTGGTCTAGTCCAGTTTGGGTGACAGAATCCTGAAATTACCAAACAAAAGGGGGTTTATTATATATATATATATATATATATATACGATTAATGATATATACGTAGATATATAGCCATATATAAGGCTGAGGCAGCACCCGTGCTTCAACTTGCACTTATCAAATACTGCCCTGGTTGGGCGTAGCCTACAAAAAGGTTTCCTGTGACGTATCTTTCCAACCTGATCTTTGCTGGCTGTTGTCGCCTGCCCACAGCAGACGCTACGCCTACGAAAAACGATCAACGACAAAATCAGAAAAAAATTGCCTACATTGTCACGGCAAGAAAGAATGCCAGCCAGGGGACCGACAGAAATTGGCGATCGTTTGCTCATCTCGATTTTCACTATCATCATCACCATCATCATTACCAAGGGCCACCGCAGTCCGCGTGCGTATCATACAAGTAGGCACGCGATACTTGAGCGCCGTATTCGTGCATACAGCCTATCTTGCATTTGATACATTCATGTAGGTAGGTACACACATACACCTACATAGATTACGAGTAACACATATACGACTATGTACATGCATTCGTACCCCCCCCCCCTTCCCTCCCGTCCCCCTACCCTGCCTTCCCCGCGCCCTAAACAGTGCGGGCGAGGTGGGAAAGAAGGGAAAGCGGGTGGGATAGATCCGCGATCCGATCTCGATAACTAGCGACCGCAGCGACGCTGCAGTCAGAGAGACAGACAGACAGACATATATACATGGATGATACATGCATAGAGATCTGATGTGGATGATATCGACGGGATCAATCGAAGCTGCTTGCGGAGAATAAGAGGGGTGGAGAAATAAGAAAGAATGGGAATGGCCCCCGATCCAACAGAGCAGAAGCAACAGTCGTCGCAGCGGCAGTATGAGCGGAAACAACAACTGGATACTGCCGATATACACAAGTACATACATATAGGGCCTACGCACACAGATGGACTACATCCTCTGCTGCTGCAAAGTTCGGCAACTGTGGAACAGAACAAAGATGAAACGAAGGAGACGTAGCTGTAGATAGCATGTAAAAGTGTGGCGAACGAGAGAGAAAACGAAACAGCGGCAGGTATACATGACTGAGCCACCGAGTGAGAAGTCGGAGATCATCGGTAAAAGACAAAAGCAGTCACATCGTAGGGGAAGTGAGCCATCAGCGTATATATATATATATATATATATATATATATCTGTTGCTGACATCGAATTTGACGTTACCCAGTGTCCCCTTCCTACCCAGTCGAGGTTGGTCGAAACGCTGGCCAGTAGTCAGGTATCAGCCGCAGGGGACATTGCGAATATCAACCAGCCAGCCAGTATTGGATCACGTCCCCAGCCGAGTTTTAGCAAGACAGACAGATCGACAGAGAGCGAAAGAGAGCGAAAGGGGCAGAGAGAAGAAATCGAATCACAAGGGTACTAAGCAATGTCTAAGAGAAGAACGGAATAAAAGTCAAAGAAAAGCTAGCGCGAAAACACTGGATGATGGCTGTTTTCACACAAGTGGAGTTGAGTCGTTTGCACACACACACACAGATGGGCAAGGCCGTTTGGAGCACAGGGGGCACCACAACCAGTCACTATGTCCAATTTGTCCGTAACTGAGCTGACTTCGAAACACTTATTTGTCGACCGTCGATTGCATTATAGCATTACTTTCTTGCTATTTTTCTTATATTATTCCTCTACGTTCTTGTCCTTTCTGCCTGGCAGTGGACTGCGCCGATCTTGCGTTGTTTGTTCCGCGGAAATAAGCAATACTAGCAAACGCGTCATACAGACAATGCCGTTAGTCGAACAGACGGCGGGTGGAGTTCGACGATCAATCAATTAATAATAACGTTTTGATCTGACATCAATTACTCGTGACGCTTCCATCATCTACCTCTCTAGTTTACCCCACCATAGTCTACGCTGGCCGGCTGTCTCTTCGCCTTCATCTTCGGTTTTGCTCTTCGTGTGCTCGCTCGCTCATAGGTTTCTCCTCCACCCGATCCGCCTCTGCGCGCTACCGCGAGTCGTCTCTCTAATTTGCCACCATCTGATTAGGCGAACACTGCTGCTCCAGCGGGTCCTCAGCTTCACACAGCTTGTCGGATGTCTCTTGCCAGGCCGCTATCACCTTCGCGACCGCGTGATGCTCGCCGCGTCCGTCGAAAGTGACGGTGGAGTCGTCAGTACCAGAACACGCAATGCTGCTTGCTGGCTGGCCGGCCGGCCGACGCAGTTTGAGGCGTTAATAAATTTAAATTAGCCCGCCAGCCTGTTTCTCACCGCCGCCGGCTCGATGAGAGAGCCATAGAGCGGCGCAACTAAAGCAGCACCAACCGTGGCAGTGGTAGCAAACGTGCGTACGCTCTCGCGTCCCTGGCGGGCGGCACGCCTTTCTGCAGCTTTGCGACGTCTAGCGAGGCTGATAGCAAGACTGTAAACGAGCGAGAGATGCTTAGAGATGGATTCGTCTCAGGCGAACACGAACACGGACACGAGCAAAGCCGACAAGTCCGTCATCGTTGTGATGGTCGTCGTGTTTGTGATCGTGGCGGTTTTTTCGCCGTTGTCATTGTCAACGTCGTTTGTCGGCGTTGTTGTCCTGATGATCTCTGTTGTGAATGACGAGCGCAGCCGCCTCTTCAATCCTCCTTAAGAGGCGTCATCTGTCCGACTGCTGTACGACCAACTGCTAACAACCTGATCTCTGGTTGCCAGTGCCGCCGTGTGTGTTCGTCATGCTACGTCTTGCCCCCCGGCTTCCTGTAGAGGCGAGAGGATGGGCAAAAGAGATACAGATCGAGTGTGTGTGTGTAAGAGAGCGCGATAGAGAGAGAGAGAGGGGGGGGAGAGCACGTTGCACCGGTCTGCTGCCAGAATAGAGCTGCTACAGATGGATGTGGTGGATGTGGTGGTGGTGATGGTGATGATGATGATGTTAATGATACGACTGCTTAAGTGGATCTAGTGGGTAACGGTGTCGACGTGTCATCTCGGCATAGCAGCCACCTACGCACTTGCCCGCGTTTGCCCCCAATTACGAACCCAATGCTAGTAGGACAAATAGGCGCGCGCAAGCGAGTCAGCTAGTCACAACTGGCTAGTTGAAGGCTGTTGGACTAGAGCGGGAGGGGGTGGCGGATAGATACTTGCTTTATGTGTCGAACAACGCTTTTTCCCAGCCTCTCCTTTTGCTCCGTCGCCTTCGGAATCGATCACAGACGAAAGATGGAAAGAAAAGGAAGATGCAAAGAAGAGGAGCAACAACAACAACAACCACAACAACAACGAAAACGACGACAATGACGTCGAAGATGACTGCCATCCATCATCGGTATTTAAGCGTTTGTTTAAAGCGATGCGCGTTTAGTGTTTTTTTTTTATTTGGCCACTGAATGTCGCTAGGTTGCAGAACGGTAGTAGAACGAAGAGCTCAGATACATCTTGTCGGGGAACGCTCGTTTATGTCCGATCTGCGCGCGTTACCACTACGAAAGCGGCGACTGCTGGTGCTACTGGTGGTATTATTAATCTTGTTCTTCGTTTTATTAGTAGTAGTATTATTATTAATGCTATCGCCTCCTATGCGCGTCACTACTGCCTTATTTCACCAACAAATAGACTTCTATTTATATTCGGCTGCGGCGATGATTCGGAAAGTCGCGTTGATGCTGCTCGTTGGTATTTGTGAGCAATTAAGATGAATGTCCTTATCACTTAGCGCTAACGTATTTGTGGCAGCACGTATATATATACGTAAAATTGTACTTTTGAGCTCGCGCGCGTTGGTAGATGCGTGTGTTTTGGACGTACAAACATACATATGAATGTGTCTAACTTCATACGTCGGCTTGAAACGGGTCAAGCCGGTATCTGTGTCGTGTAAGGCTGAGCCTGCGGCGCTGTTTGCTGCTCGAGCGATGAAAAAAACCATCAAACACGGGCCGTCTGGCCCGAGGTCTTTTCGCCTTTCGAGATCTCGTGGCGATCTCAGCGGCCGGTCGCTGTTGATCTGCACGAGATGCGCAAGATCTGGGTGGTGCGACGCCTAGCAGCGTTGTTGCCCGGCCGAGAAATAGGGGATGAGGGTCTTTTCGTCGTACATGCATGAATACCGAAGTGGCTGCCTCACACGTTGTTGGGCCGTCGGCTGTGGACGCGCCAGCAGAAGCAGAAACGATACTGGACTAATCTACGCGACCATGGCGGTGGTGACACAATCACAACGGGCAGCACGATGCCGTTGTCATGGCATTCACCCATCGCTTTATTTTTTTCTATTTTTCTGCTCGTCGGTATTTCGGTTTGTGCGTCTATTCGTCTGTTTGCCTATTTGTCTATGCATCTATAAATGCCGCCTGCGACTCCCAGCGTCGTCGCTATAAGTGCGAGAGGAGAGTAGAGCACGATCTAGCTGGAGCACTGTGCATATATACAAACGTTTGTATATATATATATATATATATATATATATGAATGATGGCTCTTCCGCTGGCTTTTCTCGCGATGCTGCGGCAATGCACGCGATTATGATGGTGATGATGATGATATTGATAGCAGTGATCATACTGGCGGTGATGACGATGATGATGGTGATGAGACTTCACCGTCGTCGCCTCGATAGGTCCACTTCGGTTTTGAACTTCGGCGACCACGGCGGGGTGGTCGCTTCGTCGCTCGCCCTATCGTTGTTGTTGTTGTTCTTGTTGTTGTTGTTGTTGGTGGTGGTGTTGGCATGGCGACGTTGCTCTTGACATTTCTCCAGACTCGGTTGCCGCCTTCCCATGTCCTATAGCCGTCTTTGTACCCCTTCGTTCCACCCTTAGCCCTTTTCCTATCTTGACCACCCCTTTTCCTGGCCCTTATATGACGCTCCCTAACTTTTTCTCGTCTTCCTTCTCTTGGACTCGCTCTTATAGACCACCGCTGCCGTCAACACCGCAACGGTCGTCGGCCGGCCGACCGGCCGTGCGTGTTGTCCGCTCTGGCTTTGAGCTTATTTGAATATTTGGATTTAGGGGTCATTTGTCGTCCTTTCAGCCACCAGTCAGCGAGCGAGTGAGCAAGAAGAGCCCGCCGCTACGGGCTTTGCTACGCTGCGACCACCGGCGTCTCAGCCACTGCAGCCAGCAGACATCGTTGGTTCTTCTTGCGCCCGTTGTGCCCAGCCAGGGCCCTGTTGGTCTGCTCCTGCGCAGACCTTCGGCGGCCAGTGGGCCATCGACTCAGCCAGACAGCCAGCCAAAGGGCTATCCATCGTCGTCGCTGTCGTTGTTGTTGTTGTTGTTGTCATTGGCTGTCTAACGCGCCGCGGCCCTCTATGTATCTCCCCCAGGGCGTCTCTCCCTCCGGTCGCCGCCTCCATTCGTATTCGAACAGAATTCAAGATTTATCGTCGTTTCAAGTCGCCAGCGCATATATCCTGCGCATTGCCAGTCCTATCGCACCCCTTTGTACCCTATTTGATTCCTATTTGATACCCCCTTCCCCCATACAATTTCTCCGGCTGCGGTTGCTACTGTCGCTGCTGATTCTTGTTCGTTTTTCTTCTTTTTCTTATATGTTTTCGTCTTCTTTTTCATCTTCATCTTCTTCTTATTCTTCTGCTTTTTTCCTCGTCGTCGTTCAAAAGTCAGTAATGCTGAACGAGCAGCTGAACGGTCGGTCCAAAAGGTCCTTAACTTGCCGCTAAGGGGCAACGAAAACGCCGACGACGCGCTTGTGCTCTTCGCCAACATAGATGGCCAAAATTCGGCCTCTTTTGCCAGACGCCCACCATTCACCCCCTCCCTTCCATTCTCCACGCCCCTTAGGCTGTCCCATGCCCCAAAAGCGCCCCCCCCCCGCCGGACTCGGCATGCCGAGCTTAACCCAAGTCCTCACTGGTTGTTGGTGACGCTGGTGACCAGTGCCAAATTTTCTTTACGCATCAGGTCGCATTTAGTGTAGTAAATAAGCAATATTTTCGGATGTTTATTCTATGTTCACATGTATGTATATATCAGTGCAGTATTGTGCATATATTTACACACATACATATACCGTATCGTAAGGATGTTCACAATCATATGCAAACAGTATTGTTCATAGATGTGTATATATATATATATATATATATATATATATACATATCAGAAGCCGGCAAGTATTGCACGCTAGACGCGGTCGTGCCTAGTGGAACATCACACTGGTTCATCGGCAACAAACGTCATCTTCTGCAGGTAGACGTCTTCGACGACGCGAAGACGGCACAGAGATTGCGATACGAGGACATCGACATGAAAATGCAAACGGCGACATCGACTTGTTCGATCTGGGTAGTGGAAGCTGTGCCGCGTTGCCAGTGAGTGGTGGCCCATAGCTGATGACTGGCCGAGTCGAGCATGACCGAGCTCTTAAGCTATCTATCTGTGGCTCGATCTAGAAATGAGGAAGGAGGCACTGTCATTGTTGTCGTGGTTGTTGTTTTTGTTGTTGTTGCTGCTGCTGTTGTTGTTGTTCTTGTTGTTCATCATTCAGCTGCAAGAAAAATCACCAAAGGGAGCAAAAAAGACATCGCTCATGATGTTGATGATCTTGGCAATGGTTCTGGTGGTCGTAGTGATAGTGGTGGTGGTGGTGCTGGTGGTGGTGGTCATAAGCATGGTGGTTTTGCTAAAGCTTACTAGTGCTCACTGATGACAAAGACCGGTGGATGAATAGACAATGATCTGGCCACGCTGATATGAATCGCGACGTATCGATCTTTGCGTGCGTGCGCGTCACGCTTCAACGAGAAGTTCGGCAATAGCAGTCGACCTGCCGGCATGCGAAGCATCATCGACTAGAACGAACGAACGAACGATCGAGCCAGCCAGCCAGCCTGCTGTACTGCTGTCGACATCGATGGCACTACTACAGACTCAGATGAATTACGAATAGTTACATAGATTAGACGATAGATACAATTTATTTCCTTTTTCATGATTGTGTTCAAAGGTGCACACAGCATACGAAGAGGCTGGCCAAGCAAGCGTCTCCCAACTCCTATTCCATAGTCTAGCCTACATGGATCATAAACATTAGCTCTAATACGAATTTACAATACAGTTCGTACGGTAACACTGTTGAATTTGTCAAAAGGTAGCAGACTCCAACATCTTAACGTATGAGCGGTTTCAGCCGCTTAGCCCAGCCCCGTGTCTGGATGATAGTAAGGCAAGTCGCATATGATACAAAACGTGCTGGTTGCATTTCGGCCTCCGACGTGCAACAATTATTTACAGCACAAGGCAAGGCCAGAACGATTGCGCTGGCCAGCCAGGTACCGCTCCTGTGTATTATTTGGTTGCCTAGAGTTTCGCCCTCACGCTACTTTATGCAGGTATAGATAATCAAGGAAAGACAAACAGAGAAGCCACCACCATTTTAACACTTGACTACTGTCGGCAGGTTCTGAAGGAAAAGGTCCATTGCAACACGGCTAAGCCATGTATCAAATGTGTCGTGAAAGCATGCATCGCCTTATGCTTTCCCATACACTATCCCTTAGTGAATCTGCAGAGCTATCACAGTTGAGGGTGTTTATATTTCTATTTATCGAACGACTCACTACAAAAGCGAATTGCAGCTCGAATACCCGAAACGTGCTGGCTACCAATACTTAAACGCTTTGCGAAGCCGATAAGGAGAACCAGAATACTAACAGGGTAAGTCGTCATCGTATATCTCAATTGGTGGCGGGGTTACCGTCATTACTACGATCACCGTTATCATCATCATCATCATCACAATTATTATCATTGTCGTTCTTATTATTACGAGTCTTCTATCATAAGCAAATAGTAAGTAGGCCTACTCGAATCATACGCCTTTTAGGCCTACATACAACACTTTCTCTCTAATCAACGACAGCAGCAGCAGCATCAACCGTACTAACAACAAGATCATCATCAACATCATCATCTACAGCAACAACAACAACAACAACAACAACAACAACAACAATATGATTATCATTATCAGCAGTAGCAGCAGCAGCAACAACAATAACAACAACAAGAACAACAGTAAGCTAAAGAAGCTGAATGATGTTCGTGCTAACTCTATCGTGCACAGCGATACACTTGACCGGTGGGTGAACGACACCACCGCAATTTCGAGCTAGTATTTTTTGCTACATATTTCTATGGGTTCGTTCGACTGCTGTTGCTGCTACTTCCGCTGGTAGCAGCAGTACTACGATTATCCCGGTCACCCCACCATCTCCAACCACACCATCTGGACTGGCGGATAGATTTGCTAACGTCAGCACAATCATCATATAAAGATGATTCTACTTTCTTGCTCTCTCGCTCTCTCTCTCTCTCTCGTATTTTCCTTCTTCCCCCTACCTCACTCTCGGACACTCTCTACCTTATTCGCTCTCTCGCTCTCTCTCTCTTCGGCTGTCTCTGTGTTTACCTCTTTGACAAGTAAAGCGAAGTAGTCAAAACAGCAACGGCAAATAATTCTAAAATGTTCAATAATTCAACATAGCGCCATTGGTTGGGTCGTAACGCTACTACTGGTCGTCACTAACTACTACGACTACTACTTACAACCATTTCTATCGGATTTACTTTAGTTCTATGACTTCGCTACTGGTGCTACTCCCACTACTTACTACTACTACTACTACTACTACTACTATTACTATTTACTTCTACTACTATGGGCCGACTGGACTGACTGGTTAAATCGACCGACAACAAACAACCAGCCGGACAGATAGACCGATAGATCTTAGAGCGGGAGACACAGCCTAGCGGACGAATATCTAGCAAATTAAGTGGGAACTGTTTCTGTTGTTCGGGCGGCGACTCCGTCGCGACCACCGAGTGAGCAGACCGACCGACAGACAGACAGACAGATGACGGCGAGTACGGCCAGCATGAGTGAAACAACAACCGACGACAAACTACTGATCAACGAGTGAACAACGGATGGGTGGATGAGTGGATGATGGTCGCGCTGTCTGTCCTTCGACACGGAGAGGCGATTCGTTCCTTCAGCCCCAGCGAATGGATTCTTGCCTCTGCCTAGTTAAGGCCGGCTCAACAAACGACTAGACAATACCCTCGTTGTGGCTGCTGTAGCCGGAGCTGCAGTTGTTGTTGGCGTTGGCGTTGTTGTCGGCGTTGTTATTGCAGAGTTTCGTTGTTGTTATGATTACTATTGGATTATGAACAGGCGTTTAAACAGACACACCAGCAGGCGGGAAGGCAAGGGGACAGGCAGAAATTAACAGGTAAGAGAAATCTCTCATCGTACGTCGACATTGTCTGCTCTGTTTTCTCCATCTCTCTTCCATATATGTATATGTATATATATATATATATAAGTCCTTACAAAATAACGCGTGTGTATATCTTAGCGTTTGTGTGGATGTGCAGGCGATTGTCGGTCTATGTGTGTGTGTGTGTGCGTGTCCATGTGAGTATAAGTTTGCGTCGGTTATAAATACTCAATCGCCTCTGGCGCCGCCAGCGCCCATCACAATAGCGGGCCTAGAATCAGCGAATCTGCTATCCGGCGACGGCGGCGAATGGCTCACAGGGCTGAACAGCCCCTCTCGCCCATCCAACGCATCTCCCCGTCTACGTAATAAGCTACTGCTATATAGATTTAGCGAGGACTGTCTCGAAAATAGTAGATTCAGACGCTTGCTAGGTCATCGAGCCTAGCGAACACGATAACCAATGGGAAAGATAGAGGTAGATATATAGACAGATAAATAGGGTGATAAAGTGGGCAAGGCGAGAGAAAGACGCAAAGACGTTCGTAAAACGGCATTGTTGAAACAGAGAGAAAACAAGAAAAAGGAAGATGGAGAAAGGCAGAGAGCTATATGATGTCAGAACGACGAAGCACGACAGCAGACAAAGAAGACGCCAGTGGGGCTCTTCAGATGCCCTCGTCACTCCCTCATCATGCCCAACCCCAGTCCTTCAAGCCTTACCCCCCGGCCCCCCAAACAGCGGCGGCACTGGAAACGGAAGACTAAAATCCACCACCATGGATGTGCCAGTGATGATGTGACAACTTCATAACTTGAAGACGCACAGCGCAGTGCACTTTTCTGTGCCTGATCAGCCATCACCTTCTCCTCTCAGCATCAACGCCCCTGCTCCCATCACACACTCCCAATTCCTTAAGCCAGCTTCAACAACGCCCCTTTCCTCTGTTTCTCCTCTTCCGATTCTGTCGGTCTAAGTCTGCTTCATCCCCTCCCTCCAAAACACTGCTTTACTCTGACGGGGATGATGAGATGGAATGAGCGAAGCCATGGATAAACGGATGCTGCAACTGTGTTACAGTCACGCTCGCATCAGGCACTCGGCATTCGTTACGAACTTTGCCATCATCACCACTACCACCATCATGATTTTCATCGTCCTCATCATCATCGTCCCGAATTCGAATTCGAAGGCGCGAATCGATCTCCGCAAACTTACTGAGACGGACTTCAACGGACCGCGCGAGGACAGACAGAAGACGAAAGCGACAAAACCAGAGTACAAAAGTCACGAAACGAAACGAACAATGCAGATAGCAGAACAACAGAGAGAACGCAAAAGAAAGCAAGAGAAAAAAGCAAAAATCAGAGGTCGCTGCAAATCTGCTCTAGGGAGGATTTTGACTCGGGCTAGCTGAAATAGCTCATAATGCTTGCTGCTCGCTCATAGACGACATTCGTTTCGATTAGATAGGTCGCAGGATCATTGAGCAAAAGGCCGCCGCTGGCATTGTGATACGTGTAGTCATCGTTGACGTTTCCTTCACGGTCGCCGACAGTTGCCGCTGTCGTAGAAATGGTAGTTGCAGTCTGCAAGAGTAGCAACGTGACACAAAGCGTGCCAATACTGCTCGTTTCCCGTCGTGTGCGTTTTTCGGCGTTTCTCTCTCATGCTCGATCGCTGCTTGCTGCAGGGGACTCATCCAACTCGCGCCGCATGGTAACCGCTGTTGCCCGTCGTCATCGAGCTGTTGCAGTTATTGTTGTTGTTGTTGTTGTTGGTGTCGCCATCGCGGGGCATGGGCCATCGTTCGTTCGAACGTTCAACTGACTGGTTGGTTTTATATTTGCTAAATGTACTCCAAAGTGGCTGTTACTATCGACCGACCGACCGACCAACCGACCAACTGTCGCGGTTGAGAACACCGAACGTCCGACCCCGAACGCGCTCGATGTTGGCGTTCGACTCTAGTCGATTCAAAGGAAAGCAGCGGCAAGAAGGGCAAAGTAGTAACGCTAGCGGTTGCAATAGACACAGCAGCAGCAGGAGTAGTAGTAGTAGTAGAGCCAATAACATAAGTTACGAGCCGTGGCAGGAGTGAACCATTCCAACAGATATACATGTACATATATATACAACAGGCATAACCAGCCGATACACATAGGCAAACGCCATATAGTACGCCACCGGCGAGATGTGCGCACATCTAGGGGTATTGGGGGCTAGAGGAATCGTTGGGGTGCAGGAAGAAGACCGCCGTCGTGTAGCCGAAGTCGCAGGCTGCCAACAAAACGGCGGACAGGAAAGCAACGACCGCGGTAGCAGCAGCGGGGACCGGGAAGCAGACGTAGCACAGCGTTCGCCTTCGTCGACCTCGCCAGTTTCACTGCTGTAACCTCTGCTCTCGCAGTGCCCTCGAGAGGCGGCCGCCGTCTTATTCTTCTTCTTCTTTTTTTTTTTCCTACCCCACTTCATATTTTTTCTCCTCATCGTCTTCTGCGTCCGCCTCTACCCCTGCGCACCCCATTGAAGCGTTGATTTCGACTTCGACCGCGACCGCAGAAGCAGCAACTGTGGACCCCGCTGCCAACGAACGGACGAGTCGACGGTTGCGCACCATTGACCGTGCGCCGCATAGGCTATCCTGGATAGAAACGGCAGGACAACGGCAGGACAGCCGCAAGAACAGCCGGGCCCGTGCGCAAGCAGCTGAATAGGGTAGATCGTCGTCGAAGTCGCTGTAGTTGTTCCATAATGTTGTAGTGTGTTGTACTACGTAACGCAATGCCGTGTACTCTAAAGAGAGACCAAACTGCTTTACTCACTATCCACCATCCACAGTTCAAGCACTGACAAATCATATATCACTCAGACTTAAAATAACTGCAGGGCATTTAAGCGACACCCGCTAGCGCAGCAGCGAGTATACTGATGAAAAGAAGAAATACCTGCAAACATCCTACTGCAAACATAACAACAATCTAAACTGCACTAATCAACAGACCACGAGAACAATAACAACAAAAAACAGCAACGTCATTAGTTCAACCACTTTGCAACAATAAAAGCAACAACAACAACAACAATAACAGACAAAATGCGGCAGCGGCATATCCCACAGACAGGGAACGGAGGAAGAACCGTAGGAAGGCGACAACACCGGCACCATAAGAGAGTCAGTCTCAAATCATTCAACCAGCATCAACAACAATATCAACTTCAACAACTCCCGTCGTTTCTCACAATAGTCAATAAAAATGTGAAATTTGATTCGTTCTGCGGCGGCGGCTGCTGCTGCAACTGCCAAGTTGATCGTGTTGGCTGCATTGCTGCTGATGTTGTTGTTGTTGTTGATGATGTTATTCTTGTTGTAGTTGTTGACGTTATTGTTGTTGCTGCCGCCGCTTTAACAGTCAAATACAGCAATAGGAAGTGCAACTCTGCACGGCGGCGTACCGTCTGCTTTGCCGATCAACCGAAGGCTTCTCGGTGGTGGCTTCAAAAAGAAGCCGTTCCCTTGCTGGCTACGACAAGGCGGTGTTTTCCACTAAACCCCGTTCGCCCATTGCTACCCTTTCTTCCAGCTGCCCTTCTCCTTTTACCTGGACGCCCCAGAAGACCGTCGTTACCGTCTATGACGAGCGGTCTTCTGGTGCATTGCAACGGGTGCGACTAGTAGTCCAGCATCGCCGCCATCAATACTAACAATAAAAGCAACAGTAACAGCAACAACGACAACAACCGTACCAGCAACAACAACAACAACAACGTAACATAACATGCGACTCTTGCCATTCTTGACCGTCACTCTCCTGCCAAACGAGGGCATACCACAGCGGCAACGGCCGGGCATCAGATTGAAGCCTGTGCGGACCTATGCATGTGGTAGAAGGCGTCATTATGACGGTGCAGAGTGCAGTAATTGGAACGACACGATCGCAGCGACAACAACAGTAACAACAATAACGTAAACGCAAAATATACCTTATATACTATATATATATATATATATATTTAAAATAAAATAACGACCTTATGATGTCGTCGAAATCGACGTTGCCACGCTCATCATCGCTGCCACTGTGACCAATTGTCGTAATCATCGGGTGGTTGAAGGGTGCCACAAATGGCGTTCTATCGATGCAAGCCGTCCGGCCACGCGTTATGCAACGTAAGGCCTCTCGACATTCAGCGGCCACACAACCAATCAGGTATTGGCGGCAATGGAGCAGCATTAGAAGCAGCGCATCCGCCACTAGTCAGTCAACATGACGACGACGACAACGCCAAACGGGTGGAACGAAGAGACAGACGGAACTCGAGGCTCACTAGCGATAAATGATCAATTCTTGAAGGCAAATAGCAGTGCGTCCGATGGCGGCGGCCGCGAAGACGACGACAACAACAACAACAACAACAACAACAACAACAACAACAACACCAACAACAACAACAACAATAGCGTTAACAACAGCACCGCCAGTAGCTGTAGCAGCAGTCGAAGGGAACGATGGCGACAACGATCAGTGACGACTCACAGAAGTCGATGCCGGCCGAAGTCCATGATCGATCCAGCCGACCGTGGGGGCGGCGTCGGCGGTTGTGGTGCTGCTGGTGCTGCTGGCCGAAGCATTGGTCATTAGCTCGTCATCGACAGTCTGATCGCGTCTTGGCCAGTGTCGGAAGGAAGAACCACGTGAAGTGGTCGCTGTTGTTGTTGCTGCTGCTGCTGCCGCCGTAAGGGCAATCCCGCTTTCTCCAGACGATAGATGTTGTCGCTGTTGCTGCCGACGCCCCCGTCCCCACTGGCATTGTCATTGCCAATATCGTAGTCGTCATTGTCGTCGCCGGCGCCGGCGCCATCTACTTCATTTTTGTCCCTGTCTTTTGCCTTCCTCTCTCCGCTTAATCGTCGACCTCCTCGCATTCCTCTGGCCTGCAAAAAAAACACTTCATGAAGAACCTCGGCGACCTTAGTCGGCTCCACTCGACTTCAACGTCCGGCGACCAACGTCCAACATCAACCCCGTCGATGTCTTTGCCGGAACTGTGGTCGTCGCCGCCGCCGCCGCTGCTGCTGCTGCAGTCGGTAGCCTCTTCCCTCCCCCGCTAGCACGTCGTCGGTCTGGTTTGGTCATCTTCAAGCGTTGCCTGCCCCTATGTTCGCTCATGACAGGCCAGTAGTAACCGTTGTAGTATTAGTAGTAAGAGTATATATATATATATATATATATGAGAGAGAGAGAGAGCGCGCGAGAGAGAGAAAGGGAGAGAGCAAGGGGAGAAGAAAATGTGTGGGGTAAAGGATCTGTTATTCTGCCAGTGATTACACGTAGTGCAATAATGCCTAAATGTGTCACGGCTAATCTGCCTATACATTCTGTAATAATAATAATAATAATAATAATAATAGCAACGCCAGTGGCGGTGGCGAGAAAACAATAGCAGAGGCAGCTCAAGCAAGATACAGCAGTAGAACAGAAGGATAGGGGTGGCGCGGAGAAACCTCGCACAACTTTCGATTGGCGGCTGCACTAGGACGGTCTCTACAGCGGCTTGCCTACCCATCCGCTTCTCTCGGTCGGTGCAAATCCATTTCGTCTTGGGCTATCTCACCTTGAACTGTCAAAGTCGTCGAGCGACAAGATTCGAGCCAACCCTACCTTATCAACAGCGCCGACAATAACCACAACAACAGCAACAACAAGAACAACATCGTCGTGAGCCAACGACGAATCCCACTCTCTCCGTTCCAGCTGCTGCTGCTGCTGCCGCCCAGCCTTCGTGCAGGCTTCAACACTGCTTGATTGGCCGATTTTTCATTCATTCATTCATCCATTTATTAATCTATTTATCTATCCGTTCGCTTCTTTCCCGGATTGGCGATATGACGAAAGGCCCGACACCCGCCGCCTAGTCATATACATGCACAGTACATACAGTGCATGCAGTACGCGAACCCGTACAGAATAGATGCTCGTGTGGCGCGCGATTGAAACACGAACAGATTGGGTTTTCTCTGTCAGAGCGATCAATCGAGCTCGCTCCTAGCAGCGCATTCAACGCACTAAGCTGCTCCCTCATCTTGTTCAATACCTGAACCTACATTCCTACCTGGTTGGTTCCCTGACGGAGGAAGGTAGGCAACAACAACAACAGCCTAACAAGGGTCTATACAAGAAAATAAAACGATTAAACCGCCACCGAAGCACCACAGCGCGACAAACTTCACTAGCTTCAATATTGAGTGGTTTTTCTGTTACACAACAAATGCTTGCAATGCGGCCAGCAGTTGAAGCACCGCTGAGTGTTTTTGATACACTGACGGGGCCTCACGGCACAGCTACCATAGCCGATCTGAATTGGAATCCAACACAGGACTCCATTCATTAATTCATAGCATCAGTAACGACTTGTTGTACAGTTAACTCTTGCGCTTTGAATACATTTGAAGAACGAAAATATATTATAATTTCGTTCCCGTTGACCTCGACCGAACAGAGGGATTGCGTCTCCTATATATGGATTCCTATTTAAACTCTGGAAGAAATACTGTCATTGGGAAACGCCGGAAAACGTAGGTAAAATGGGTAAAAAATAGTCTATTTCAATCGGTTTGAGAAGGCTAAACAGGGAACAGCCTAGTATCGAGATCCTCACATTGGGTTTCCTTCAGGGCGAGTTTCCACTTAGACTTTCCCTTCTCATTCCCTTTCACCGCTCCCCTCTCGCCTTTTTCCTTCCCCGTCTCGGGCGCTCTTCAAACGAGTGTCGGTCACTTGGAATAGCCTTTGGAAGGAATAGGGAAGAAAAGTAAAGGGTCCTCAGACGCCGCCGCTACCGACGAAAGCGTCACCGCACTCAGTACAGTGGTCGTATGTGCTGTCCTGTGTTCGGCGGTCGCTTTTGTCGGGATTTGGCCAACAGACAAACGGCAACCCATCAACAACAAAAGCAATACCAACAACAACAACAACAACAACAACAGCAGCAGCAGCAGTAACAATAACGACAACAGCAGCAACCTATGGCTGTGGCGGCAACAAAATGGCTACTACCCATCGTTTTCGCATCGAGTCGGCAACTTGCACTAGCAGCCGTAGCAGAAGTAATCGGACGAAGCTTGCTGTTGAACGTTAAAGAACGAAATAAGATGAATCAAAAGATGAAAGCAGCGGCAGCGGCGGCGGCGGCGGCATCAGACAAGTATCGCGCATGACCAGCAATGGCGAGCAGTTGGCTACGATGGCTACGATGGCCGTCGTCAAGTAAGTCCCCACCAGTGATACCGATCGGAACGAGCAGATCGGTCGCGTTCCCCCATCGACGGCACCCCTCATCTCCCTACAACAACAACAACAGCAGCAGCAGCAGCAGCAGCAGCAACAACAACACTACGATCACTACAACTTGTGCAACTATTATTTCCCCGCCTACCTTTTCCTTTCCCCCAATATTTCCCCTCGTATTTTTCCTCCGCGGCCGGCCCTTTCTGCTTTATACCTCTTTCTATCCGCTGGCGGCTTTCTGCAGAAGCAGCACCAGCAGCAGCAGCAGCAACCGCAACGACGACAATGATTTCTGTCTCCCCGAACGAACTGCGGCGTCGTCGTCGTTGTCGTCGTTGACGTCGACAACAATAACAACAAGAGCGACAGCAATAGCCACAACAACGAGAACGGCGGCCATTGTCAAGAGTTCAGCGCATATCATCAACGGCCGGAGGAGACATGACAGAACAACCTACGCGCCGCTGGCAGGCAAGAGGCAGTCAAAACAACAGTTCCGCTGTTGCCGCTTAGAACGACGTTGTTGTTGTTGCTGCTGCTGCTGTTGTTGTTGTTGTTGTTGTTGTTACTGTTATCGTTGCTGACGACAAGCACGTCGGCGTCATCGGCAGGCAATCATATGTCGACGATATCTCTGCTCTCGCAGCGGACACATAGACACAATACATAATATATTTTTACCGCCGAAGGCAAGCAAGTGCGGCGTTTGTCTGTCTGTTTATCTATCTGTCTTACCGATGCGCTTGAGCACATCTGTCGAGATAGATCAAGCTTGACCATAGTATTATTATTATTATTATTATTGTTATTTGTACAACGACCACGACTACTACCATCATTGCATTGACGTCCGACCAGGTCATCAGGAGCAGACTGAAACAGACCAACTTTAATCTGGCAACAACAACCACCACCACCACAACAACAACAATAAGGACAAACTTTGTAACCAACTACCAGAATATGACCTGTAGGTTGTTTATAATTTGTAAATATTCCCTCGTCCGTTCAGTCAACCCTCAATCAATTCATCTATAACAGCGACGACGCCCCCTGTTAATCGGTGCCCATTGGCTGGAACGCTCGATTCTAACTCATCAGTTGCTCACTTTCCCTTCGCCGACGGGACTCTCTGCGCCCCATTGCCACCGCCACCCCTTTTCTTCGGCACCCACCCTGTCTACAATCCACTCCTCCCCCCCCCTCCCCCTCCCGCCTACGGCCGTGTCTCGGTTGTTCCCCATCGTTGCAGCATGATGAAGATTTAGCTAAATGGCCAACAACAAAGAGGAACTCGAACAACGAGATGGATGCCTTACGGTGGTAATAGATCAGCTGGCCGGAATAGTGCAGTATGGCACAGTGCTGTGTATGTTTGAATGTATATTTTGTGCATGTGTGTGTGTGTGACAGTTTTTGTGGTTGTGCGGATTTGTCGCCGCCGACGCAATGACGCCAACGCATAGCGATCAAGGGGAAGGGGGGGGGGGAAGCGACCAATGGGGACAGGTGGGCGGGGTCATATACAGATAGTAAGTGTGTATGTTGCAAGAAGAAGCGGATTTGAGGAAAGTGCCTGAACAAGACGACGAAGGAGGACGACGACGACGACGACAACAACAACAACAACAAGAGCAACGAGAGCGCCGAGGACAGCAATTATTATAACGGCAGAAGCAGCAGCCGCATCCAAAGCAGCATCAGACGCAGCAGCAGCAGCAGTAGCGACGGCGGCAACCAATGTGATCGTAATTGTGAATCGGTTACGAATGGAATGCTTTTCGCTGATTGTTGTTGTACTTCGACCGGCCTGTCGCTGCCGCCGCCACCGCATGGTTCCCCGTGGCGCGATGGCTGTCTGCCTCTCTAGTAGTAGTTGTAGTAGTAGTAATAGCAGCAGTAGTCGTAGTAGTCATAGCAGTAGTAGGGGTCTCCATTGCTAGACGCCTGATCTTCCGCCGCAGCGACCGCACTACCCCCGCCGTCGTTCGAACCGCAGAACGCCATTATAGTCACTCACTGACTGATCTGCTTGGGACTCTTGCCGATTCGGTTTCCTGATTCCCTATCCCATCGGCCTTTCGTTTGCGCCGTTCACCGCGTCCGTTTTAGCTCATTCTGTTCGCGAGTCGCCATCGTGGTCTTCTTTATCCTCGTCAGCAGCCGCAGCCGCAGCAGCAGCAGCAGCCACGACCACGACAACAGCTTTAACTTATTCTTCTCATAGGGCCAACGTACTCCGTGCCATGCCTTTGGCGCGCACGCGTGCACGCGCCCCTGTGGACAAGTGCTCCCGCTGCTGCTGCTGCTCCTGCTGCTGGCGCCCCCACCATCCACCACCCACCCATCACTGGACAGACCGACAGCAGAGCACCGTTCAGCGTCAACATTTCAGCAGCAACAGCAGGACAAAACGACCCACCACGAGATGATACTCGCCTCGCAGCTAACCGCCGACAGGGAGACAGTCCGGCAACACGAGTATTCCGACAGGACACGCTGGCATCACACGCTCCATGCACACTCATACACTCGCGCAGGCGGCACAGCCAGATGACCTACACACTGCAACACGGCCCCGCCAATCCAAAGACGCGGCAACAGCAGCAGCAGCAGACGATGAGGTGCAGAAGACAATCCCGCTGCATCCATCCCTGCACACACTGTGCTGCAGCCGCTAAGGGCAGGCAGGCTGTGTGTAGGCCATTCACTGATGAGATCGAGATTCATTCGAGTTTGGTAGCCGAGTTTAGGAATCTCTGCAACGTCGTTGGTTTCTGTACATCTGTATCTTCTCTGTCTTTTCCGTCGGCCAGGCAGGCACATTCAGAGGTTCATATATATATATACAGGCGTTAGAGTAGTCGCCGTCAGCATTCTATGATCGGAAAGTTTATATATATATATATATATATATATATATACAACGGTAGTTATAACGGTAGAAGCAGTACATTACGTCGGCATTCTGTTAAATACCTTTCCCCCGTCTGTTTCGAACCGATTGCCGAGCAGATTCGCTCGCCTTCTAGCTGAACTCTGCTGCTTGGTAAGCAATTAAAATCGCTAGCGAATGCCCCCGCGGCAATCGTCCTCCAAACACCCCTTACCAGCCCCTCCACTTTCGACATTTGATGATCTCATAAAAGGCGTCTCGCATCACAATATGGCCCCTCCCCATTCGTCCATATGCGGCGGTTCCCTTCGCAATGTCAGTAATGGCTATCCACCAAGCGACGTCGTTGGTCATGATACGCTTGTGTGCCTTGCGGCGGGCCGTACGCAATTGGCACGGGATCGCCTCGGCGCTCCCAACCGTCTGATTTACGACAAACAGAATCACGCGGTCGCAATCGACAGGCCCGAGGGGAAGGGTGTAGCAAGATAGGGGTTGGGTTAGGTTAGTTGGGGAATTAGGTTAGGACGGGAGGGCCGGGTGTCTGGGGGAGATCTCGGCTTTCCCCTCGCGGATAGTAGCCAGACACAGCCCCCCCCCCCCCCCCCCCGTCACCAGGCCCTGGCTTGACCTGCCGGCTGGATACTCTGTCAGACCAAACAAACGGCCATCGGGATTGCCTGGCTCGGTCAGCGTGCGGTCGGCCTGCTCGTGGTGGTCAGTGGTCGAGGGACGGACGAAGGGAGGGGTGCAACAACGTGTGGTGCGGGCGAGCCGCCATGTGAGTAAACGAAGCAGCAATGGTGCAGAGAGTGGCCATACGGCGTGTGTATTTCTGCAACTATCGTCAGGCCGAACGGCGTGGCGTGAGCACGACGACGATACGCGCCGCGCGCGAAAACATGACACCGACGACATATGGAATGTCGACCCACGAACTCCTCAGGGGGAGGCGTACGGGGGGGAAGGGGGTGCGGCGTGGAGGGACATTGAGGGCACTCTGGCCTGCGCGCCCGACCGATGAGAGACGACAACGACAACAACGACACCCATTGGCAAGGCCATAATCTTAACGGCCATATTAAATCTGGCCTCGTCCCTTACCCCATATCGTTGCGATATAAGTGTAATAATATATATAAACGTGTACGTGTGCATATATATATATATATATATATATATATGTGTGTGTGTGTCTGTATTTGTAATTTGTAACATCAATGTCATACATGGCTGATGAAGGAAAGCGAACGGAGGAGGGCGGGAGCTGCCGAAGCTAGCAACTGGATGAGTGAGTGAGTGGATCACGCTAGTTAGGTTTCAGCCATACAGCTCTCCCCCCTCCCGCAGACTCTGCCGCCTCCGATGCCGCCTAGCCGTCGTCGTCGTCGCCGACAGACTGGTTAGTTGGCCATGTGCCCAGCTAAACGCAATGAGAATGCTCCACTCTACTGAGACTCTAAGCATGCCGCTGTGCCCTGGGCGGCCGAGCCAATTCATAGCTGTGCCCTGTTAGACACCAGGCCGTCACGATTCCTGCTACGACGACGGTGAGAACTGGTTTGAGGGCGCGTAACTCATGTGCGCAATAGCACGCATATATATATATATATATATATATATATATCTAGCCTAACTCGATCTTTCCTGCTGTGCCACCACAGGTACGTACCTAAAAAGCAAAAGCCAAACGCTGGTGTCATTTAACAAATAATCCAGGAGTGCAGCGTGCGTACTCCTGATAGATCAGTGAAACCATCTCACTTCTAGGTGACTGTGTCCAAGAAGAACACGCAGGTCCACCCTTCAGGTCATTACTTTCTTCTTCTGCGCATCAGATTATCTGAACAAAGCGATTGTCTCCTTGCTGTAGACAATTTACAACGAACATTTGCAAGTAGACAATTTAAAATCTAACGTTGATATGCAACGTTGGTATAATGTTGGTTGCTACAACGACAACGACAACAACGACGACAACAACAACAGCAATAAAGCCGTAACAAGAACAACAAACACAACAACGTCCTTATGTATCGTTTAGCGGACAATCAGCAGCATTTATTGTGGGCGAATGCTGGCGCTAAAGGAGCAAAGCAGGTGGGGTTGCTGCTGCTGCTGCTGCTGCTGTCGTCGTTGTTGTCGTCGTCTGCCTTTCATGCTCCGACATGACCGAAACCGATAAGCGGATGATGTGTCGCATCGTGTCATTCGTACGATGCGACGTGCAACGACAAACACCAGCCAGCCAGCCAGCCAGACAGCTAGCCCGTGTGGTCTTCACTGATGGTTGTGCATTGAATATAAAATCAACAAATCGCCATCGTCGTACGTAATTCCACACCCCCGCTCACCCCCGTCCGCCACCGGCCGGCGCAGCCACGTTGCGTTTCCCTCCCCGCTCCCCCCACCACGCCCTCCCCTCGTGGTCTGCCTACATGGCCACTGCTGGCGCTTCTGTTACCGCCACCATCCGTGCCGTGATCGCCGACACCGAAGCTCTTCTCCGTTGACTCGTCGAAGCGGGGGTCCATCGGTCGACCTCCCCGGCCCTCTACTGGCTCCGCCCCGACACCCTACCCCGGCCCTGGATGCAGGGGAACGACGAAGGAGAGGGGCATACACGATGCAATTTATAGGTGCGCGCGCGATGAACAGCGACACACTGTCGCCGTCAGGGTGTCGTTGAGACCATTGCAGCAGCAGCAGCAGCGGCGGCAGCAGCAGCAGCAGCAGCAGCCAACATCAACAGTACCCCCCTGTTGTTAACCAAATAGATCGACTACAACGACATATGACAATAACGACGGCGGCGGGAACGAAAATGACCATCACCATCTCGTGCTGTTGTTACGTGTTACGTCGAGTAGAGCCGAGAGTTGCAATGTCAACAGACCGATGTTGTTCACGGCGAATGTTGGCTGATGTTGATCGAAAGCAATCGATGACGACGAACAACAAACACATCGTCGTCATCGTCCTCAATGCATGGGCCCGTATACACAGGCGGTAGTTCAGCGAGCTGCATTGCCGCCCATTCTCGGCCGACACAGCCGCCCGTGTTGAAGCACCAACAGCTCAGAGCTTCAATTGCCGCTGCTGCCGCCGCCTCCGCCAACACGACTAGCACAATTTTTGCCTCCACCTCCTCCACCATCACCTTTACCCCGACCTCTACTTGCATCACTATCCAGACAATTAGCAACATCATCTCGATGAGCAACAAACACCAACGTGGCAGCGGAACTGCACAAGGTAGTGCGCCCGCGGTCTACCGAGGGGTCCAACAGCAGCAGCAGCAGCAGCAACAACAACAGCAAACAGTCGCGGCCTTTGTTGCTCGCTGGTGTCGTTCGCTGTTGAATCGTGGCTAGCCGGCATGATAAAAAAAAACGTGAAAATGTTTCTTTCTCCTTCTTACTTTTGCCGCGCTCGCGTTTGCCGCCCTCATCTGCACGATGGTGATCATCAGCGTCATATCAGCATTAATATGATCATCAGCGCCATCAGCATCAAAATCATTGTCACCACTACAAACATCATCATAATCAGTACCACAATTGACATCATCATCATTGCTGTTGTTAGTGTTGTTGCTGTTGTTGTTGTTGCTGCTGCTGTTGTTGTTGTCGTCGTCGTCGTTGTTGTTGTCTTCCTCGTCATCATCAGATCGTTTTTTTGTTGCTTTTTCGTTGTCGTCGGCGCAACACTCGTCTTATTCGCGTTGGCTTCGACGCTTTCTGAGAGAGTTTCGTCTTTCTAGCCAAAATCAAAATACGCTCACATAGCGCCTGCAGATCGACATATCGCGTTGAAAAGCGGCAGCAACTCAGCAAATATATATGTGTACATATATATGTGGTGTGATTCGGTTGTAACAACAGAATATATTTGCACGCATAAACATATATATATATATATATTTATACACACGTCAACAATTTGATTTGTACGTAAAAGAAGGAGATAGGAATAGGGCTAGATGGAGCGAGACCGGCGACATCATTCCACATATATATTTGTCTGTGTGTGTGTGTGTATATGTAGGGAGAGACTGAGAAAACGACGAGAATGACCGAACGAAGGGGTTTTGCGGCGCAAAACGCGTTAAGATCTGTGAAAAAAAGTGACGAAAATAAGTCGGTACTACCGATGAACAGATCGCGAGCGCACAGATCGACGCGCGGACGGACCGACGAACGAATAAACTGCTGAGTAGACCCGAGGAGAAAAGGAAGAAAGAAATAAAACAGCGAACGAGTCAAAAAGACCGAGTGAGAAAAAACGTGCGAGAAAGGGATCAGGCCTCGATCAAGACAACCAACTGCAGCTGAAACCCAAGAATGAAGATCATAACGATATTGTTGTCGAATCCGCCGTCATCTATAGGCAGATATTTTTCCGATCACAGCTGCGTCAGCAACAATAGCGGTCGGTCGGTTGCACCTAGTAATACCAATAACAATAATAATAATAATAACAAATCGTCACTATTAGAGGTTAGGAGCAAAAAAAACGCTGCAAAGACTTCCTCGTAATCATATGCGCTAGATGATGCTGAGCATTCGTAGATGTAGGCTCGCTACGTGGACGCTTCCCCTTAATGGTTGAGGGTCAAATGCTTTCAAGGCTTGATGTTCGATAGAAGTTACGCCTTCACCTCAATCCAGCTCTCCCCAATTGCGTTACGCGGACTCTGCTAAAAACGTCGCCCATTCATTCACCATAACACACAGCTCTCGATGGTTGATCAATTTCGTCCAGCGGCACAGGGAAGTAATTAACGGCGCCAACGGGCATTACCGTTATTACAACAACCGTTTGATAGAGGCTCCGGCGAGATGGCAGACGGCTGCAACGATAACGACAACTGCTGTTGCAACAAGCACATCAATAACAACAACAACAACACGAAGCTAAAATAAAATGAGGCTAAAATACTTTGTTTGCGCAGAGGTCATTATGGCGTATCGTCATAATAACCATCCATCGACTCTAGAAGACTGGCGGCTGAAGGACGGGTCCAATACCCCGGCTCGAGTGAACTGCAATTCCACTTGTGGAACAGGGGCGGGGGTGATGACGACGACAATTGACGCGTAAATATATGCCGTCGTGTGTGTATATATGTACTACTTGTACGTGAGTACTTTCAGCCACGTTGTTGTTGTTGTTGTCGGGTAAGGTTGTTACGCGGCGGCGTAGAGGTGCACCTCCCTCGGGAGCAGTCAACCTCAGTCACTGTCTCTGTACTGTCATCGGCGGTCGGACACAACCGATAAACGACATCATTCACGGCCGTCTACCTCAACGCTCGTTGCAGGTGAGCGCCTCTCTTAGGTTCCTCCCGGTCCTCGGCCCTTTCTCTTTCACTATCTCTCTGTCTTTTATATATATATATATATATATATATATATATATATATATATATATATATATATATATATATATATATATATATATATATACATATATATATATATATATATATATACACGGCAGTGGCATCACAACTGCCCCTACCGTCCACGCTAGGACGGGAGATCGCATCGATATTGGCAACTGGTTGGCATACATAGGCGAGACAGAAGCAACGCCGCCCGCTAGCAGTAGCTAGTTCGAACAAACGAGTACACTACTCTGGGCAGTAATTCGAATTTTAGGCTATGCGTTTAGTCTAATGGCATCGAGAGAGAGAGAGAGAGAGAGCGCGCGAGAGCGAAACAGAGATAAATAAAAAGGCTGCAGAGGAAATCGTCATCGTTACTCAAACGCCACTACTAGGCCCGCATTAAACACAACCTGTCCGTTAATGGCAAAAGCCTTCCTCATTGACTTGCTGTTCGCTTGTGCTGTACGACGACCCTTGGGCGGGCACCAACCTCAGAATGTAGGTACGGCAATTGAGAGTCATTACAACGTAACTCGAACTCTTAGAGAAACACACACACATATATATATATATATATATATATATATATATATATATATATATATATATATATATATATACGACTGATTTGATGCAAGCAGACATTATTCAGTTACCTGTATTTGAGTTGTCTCTTGTTCGTGATTGGAGAACTCTGGAAAACAGAAAAAATGAACACACTTTCCATTAGCTCAAGATTCTCAGGTTTGAATCGGACGGTTATCAGCTGCTAGGGCAGCATAGCAAATAATCACAATGTCAATGCAGAGTATTTCAGCTGGCTTGATTGCTTAGCTGATTCGGTTTCACGCTAATTGACTACGAGAACTGCTCCTACTACTACTACGATTACATCAAGTACTACTAAAAACACTATTAGTAAATCTAGTGTTAACCTATAATGGCATAACAGTGTCGAATGCAGATAAAAGGCGAGAGTAACTCGAAGCAAGCAACAGTGAATCCGATGATGTCGTCCTGTTAACGAGAGACACCAATACCAGTAGAATGTAGTGAGTGAGTGGGAGGACGGCAAAAAGCAGAGGAGGAGGAGAGGGGAAGTGGAGTCGTCACGAGCCATTGCCTGGAAACTATCACATTCACAGAGATCAGCCGGCAGGCAGCAGTATGCAGGAATAGCGGGCAGGCGACACGTTAAACGCTACTACACTGCTGGTTTATGTCGCTCGGCACAATGACGTCGTTTGATGAGACAAAGACGATCGATCACGAACCACGAGAGGAAATCGTCATTCTCGATAAGCAGCGACACAAGTGGTGGATGGCTTGTGCTCATCGATGGTTGACATGTGCTCCACCGGGTCGGGGAGATCGGAGATCGAGGGCAACGAAGGTTGACGCGCCACAATGGCGATATTGGCGGCCCGCATGGAAGCGGCGGAGGTCAAGGACTACGAGAGAAGAATCGTTCTACGGAGAAAAGCGAGATTCGAGATGTTCGACATTTCACGTCAAGCAAATGTCCGTCCACCACTTGGTCAGGGGTAGGATAGCATGGTTACTGCATCTGACCAAGACGAACAGAGAACATCAGCAGCAGCAGCAGCACCTGATTAGCTTCATCATCACTATTATCATCGTCGCTTTGCCCATCCAGTGTCGATTAGTGTGCCATATCGCACCCGTGCGCGGCTGCAGGTCACACAAGCTACAGATCACGTACAACAATAGCAGCAACAAGAACAAGATCAACAACAGAAATATCCACAGCAACAATAACATACGCCATTAGCAAGAGAGAGACGACAACAACAATAAAAGCAGCAGCACCAACGGTAGTAGGTACCCCGACAAGTATCATTCGCTGATTCGTTCGCTTGCCAACGCGATATCGATGATTGACACATGTTTGGATAAAAACCACACACACAAACACATACGTAGATATAAGGGCGTACACACGGACTTATATATATATATATATATATATATATATATGTGTGTGTGTGTGCCCCGTATGCGCGCGTACAGATAGATAACAGAGGAGGCAGATGGAACGAAGATCATCGCCATTCGAATGGGTTAAATAGTCGGCGTTGGTCTCGTTGTCGCGACATCGAAGCGACTCAATGTCGCACATTTCCAGCGTCAAGCATACTCCTGTATCTACTCAAAGAGAAGGAAGACTCTGCAACGACTCCATCTACGAGTGTAGTGCGCGCCGATAGCCACCAAGCGATCTGAGATGACGAAGCAAACGAAGGGGAAAAACAAGATAAAAAACAGGGAGAAACAACCCAGAGAGAGAGAGAGCAAGAGGGAGGGCGCGAGGAAGAACTCGAGAGCAGATACTACAAAGGACGAGAAAGAGGTAGAGAAAAGTATGCCGAGCGGGCTTAGATCCAAAAGCAGGCCGAAAGAAAGCAGGCAAAGCAGCGTGAGAGGTCGACAGAGACAACATGGACAGAGCGAGCGTGAGGGAGAGAGAGAGAGAATTCAGGCACAGAACACAAATGATATGCGTGTGAAGGAAATAGACAAAGCTAAAACGGCAGAAAAGGGGAGAAGAAACGCGACGCAGAGGAGGAACAGACGAATGAGATGAATGGTTAGTCGTCAGCTCAACAACAACGACGACAACAAGAGCAACAGCAACAACAACAACAACAAGATCAACAGCAACAACAACAACAACAACAACAGTAACAACAACAACAACAACTTGACTCCGCCTGACGATGGCGGCCCGTATGCCTGTCGTCTACTTGTCCGTTTATTCCTCTGTCTGCTTGCCTGCCTGATGGCCTATTAGCTTGCTAGGGGCTGAACGCATAGTTATGAGCTTGATGGGGTGACAATGAGTGTGATGAGAATCAAGATCAGCGTGTTGGTGGTGACGGTGGAAAACGGCAACTGTCATGATGTCGGTTGTGATGATCACAAAGCAGCGACAACAACAACAACAATACCAACAACAACAATAGCAACAACAACAACAACAATAGCAACAACAGTAACACTAACAACATCAACAACAGCAATAGCCACAATTGCTGCTAGATGCACGGTGACGGAAGCGTCGAAAAACAGCAGTGTCAAATCGGCCGCGCACGCGAGGCCCAACGTGAAACAATGTGCGTTGTTCATGAGAGCAGTATCCCCGCACGGTTCGATGTTGTTGATCACCGGTCTGTCGGTATAGACGAGTGCCGCGAAAATGGGAACTCACTGTTCAAGTAAAGTGGTCTGCGTCAATGAGTCTGCCGCGCGTACAGGCATTCACGATTCGCTCTATCTGTCTTTCTGTCTTTCTATCTATCTTTCTATATGTCTTTTCCTCAATTTCGCCTTTTATCTTGGTACTTCGTGTGCGCAAGAGCAACCCCGTAATCCTGGCGAGGTGCTCGATTTCCGCCGCTCGTCAAGCAATAATGATCAGCTACCTATCTCTCGGTAAGTGGTTCATACTTTGAACTTTACCAATGACGATACTTCACCCGATGATGATAATGACGAAGCCGACATCATCATCATCATCATCAGTATCACCTCGTGATCAGACAACGGCCTGTTCAATTGATCACGGGGCAGCCGAAGTAAGTCGTTCGATAAATTTCAATCATTTTCCCTGTGTTATCTTGATGCCATATATATATATATATATATATATACATATATATATAGTGTAGCTGTATTTGTTTGCATGCACGTTTTTTGCTGTGTTTTACAATAAACAATGTAGGCGTGCGCAATGTTTGACTGGGTCGAGCGCGGCTGGCTGATCCACGTTACTGATCATCCCCATTATCATCATCATCAGCATCGTCATCGGATGGTTGGTGGGCCGATGTTTGTGTATCGCCGATGTACCCGACGCGGGAGCAGGAGCAGTAGAGAACATGAGAAAAGGGCCCGACATATCGCTGCTGCACGGCGGTCTGATTTACGGGACGACCTTTGCTCTGCCGCTCAAGCCTCTGCCGCGGTGGTGTCGGTGTTGTTGTTGTTGTCGTCGTCGTCGTCGTTGTTGTCGACGCCGACGCGTTCGGCCCGAACAGCGTCAGGGGAGCGCAAAGCATATGCATCACCTCTCGCACTTGATACGTTTCTAAGCGTGAGTATATATATTTCTGTATGTCGGTATGTACACCTGTATATATATATATATATATATATATATATATATATTGATTGGCCTAATGTTAAGCTACGTTTGCCCTACCTTTAAGTGTACGTTGGAGGGAAGAATTAGATAAATACATGTAGTGGTATATCCAGGTAACAGCAGATATATTTAAGGACACTAGACGATTGCCACATGTTCAAGTACTCTTCTTTAACAGCCAACACAGCAAAAAGAAGAATAAAGAGGAGACAAGCAGGAAAAAAGACAGCTTAGTTGAATCGGTAAACAAGCCGTCGCTATTACGATATATTTCGCCCTCCCTCCCGTCCCCGCGTCGACAGGGACTATGCTACTACTGTCCTGTCATCCAGTCCCAGTCGAAGCCTTTTAGGTCGGACCTTAGCCCAATCGATATTCGTCGTATTCAGCTAACACAAAAACAGGTTACTGATTGTTTTGGTGCGGCCGGACACATCGCAACTAGCGCGCTCTGTTCAGCCTACCGCCGACAGTGGCTTGATGACCGCCGTGCCGCCTGCAGCCAACAATCATCAACCTCAGAGTCGGAGGATGGCACGATGTGTCTCTATCTGTATTCCTTGTGTCCTTTGTGTCGGGCCAATTCGCTGCATCTGCGGTCCTCTACTAGCGCGGCTATCGCTGTTGTTGTTGTTGTTGTTTGTTGTTGTGACTGTTGTTGTTGTTATTGTCCTTACACTGCTGCAGTTGTTATCAACGAATTCAGCAACAACAAGAGCAGCGGTCAGATGACGATACGAGGTATCGTAATCGACAGGTAAGCGAGTGTGGCTTCGCCAGTGCCACGTTGTGAATGTCGTGATCTTGAAATTGATGATGATGATGACAACAACAACAACAATAACGACAACAATGTTGTTGTCGTTATTGTTGTTGTTGTTTTCGCTGGCGTTAGCCTCGTCTATCGTAGCTGATCGCGAAGTGATTCGCGCACTACTTAGATCCTTGTCCAAAGACGTCGAATCGCGACAGACAGCAAATTGAATGGAAATGGTATCCGAATAGACCCAGCCAACGATGCTCCCTGCCCGCTCGCCAGCAGCGAGCCAAAACCCGCCAGCAGCGCGATTTGACGAGGTACAGCGACACCAGCACCACCAACACCACAACTAAACCAGCACCACCATGACGCAGGGTGTCGGCGAGGCCACAGCCACTCTTGTTGTCGACATTGTTGTTGCTGTTGTCTACATCATTGTTGTTGTTGCTGTTGTTGTTGTTGTTGTTGTGGTCGCCACCACTGTTGAATGTGCACTGCCTGGTACCACTTGCTTCTCGTCGTATGGATGGATGGATGCTGTTTCCTACGAAGATACAACGAACAAGCGAACAAGCACCGCACGAACTCTCGAGACATCTCGATCGTTGTCCCCATCGTCGTCGTCGTCGTCGTTGTTGCTGTTGTTGTCGTCTTCGGCAGCAGCAGCAGCAGCAGAACCGGCAGCGCTAGTTCGCGCCTAACCCAACCTCCCCATCCTTAGCAGGCCCATGTGTCTCCTTTAGCAGCCTTCTCGCTGTATTTTTCTCTCTCTCTCTCTCTTCTCTCTTTCGTTTCACGTCTGCTATTTTTGTTCTCAGCCTTATCATCAACGTAGAGTAGTCGATGCACCTCGCCGTACCGCGGATGAGGTGCGTGCCCTAACCCCAGTCATTTGCTAGGCGTCCATCAAGTGAGACACAACGGGTACGTAAACGGGACCGGCCAGCCAAATGTCTCTCTATTCCACTTTCAATTCATTGCCCCGTTCCCACATCGGATAAAAATTGCGGCATTGCTGCTTCTAAAGATGAAAATATCTTCATCACGTCTCCGCGTTTGTTTCGCGCTCCCTCATCTTCCTCCGGCTCGTTTGCTCTTGCTTGTTTCCTACGCGTCTATTCCCCACTCCCACTTTTCCCAATGACTGGTATACCTGCCACTCTATACGGCGAGCCTTTCTTCCCCTAGTCTGTTGCTTCCTCATATTGTGTCGTTCAATTCGTCTCTCTCTCTCTCTCTCTCTCGTGACTAACATCTCTCGCTTTCGACTTGACTAATATCTCTCGCTTCGATTCGGATTTAGCTATATCTTGATATTTTGTCCTGTCTGGGCTTTTTTCTTCGGCTTTTTCTTGTACCACTTATGGTGAACATCTTCTCCCACCTCTCTTGGGCGAACAAATTGCGCAGATTTTTTTGCTGACAAAAGCGGTCACTTGTTGTTGTTGTTTCTGCCGCTGTTGTTGTTGTTGTTGTTGTGGTTCCTGCTCTTGTTCTCCGCGCACCAACAGCGGTGGCGAGATGTTCGCGTGGGCGTTGATGGTGCGGCACCCCTCCGGCGAAATATAATATCGAACAACTTCAAGAAGATCATTCGTTGATAGCCGATATGCGTGGGCCACATACGTAGCACCGCACACTAGATGACATACAACAATGACATAGCGATTGACAACAACGAGAACAACAACCACGGCAGCAGCAGCTTTGACCCCGCATCAAGGAATCTCATATATATATATATATATATATATATATATATATATATATATATAGCGTGTTGCCCAACGATAAAGCCCTCGTCGCAAACAGTATTGCTTACTGTACATGTTTGTGTATGCACACCTATTTATTTATGGTCACCCGGTGACGTGAAGTAAACGTGAAGCAGACTTATTTGCACCCGCTAGCACCGCTGCGTTATAGACCTTACCTCACGAGTGTTAGCCAAGTGAAATATAGATGCGTATGTATGTATCTGCATACGTACATCAAGTCAAAACGACGTTACTTTGTAGTCTTAGCCGCGCGAAATCCTGGCGCCTATGTACGTATCGCTGTATCTTCTACTGGCCCGCGCGAGATTTGTCGACGCAGTTTATCTCCGATCTGTCGCGTTTTCCCGCCTGCCCCCATTTCGATTGTAGGTACTCACTGCTCACGCCATTTTGGCTTCGTGTTTCGACCACAAACACGACAAATACTACTAAGGTAATGGCGAGAATAATAATAATGATGATGATGATGATGATGGTGATGATGGCAATGACGTGAACGACAACGACGACGACGACAACAACGATAACGCAAAGATATTACTACAGGGTTGGGGATCGTCATGGTGGGGGTGAGTAGGGCAAGATGCTGGATACTGTGTGTGGGGGTAATGTTCAAATCTGTCGCCGCAAAACTTGATGCAGTCTTTTTACGTGCCGACGTGACCGATCGTCGCTGGCGTCTCTGTGCTCGATAGGCAAACAACCAGGCGATACACGGAGTATTCGCACGTTTTCGGTTCTTGGTCGGCGGAGCTCGTGGCCAAATCCGCTCGTCCGCACAGTATCTGTCCATGACAGCAATAATAAAATTACTGCCGCCGCCGCCGCCGTGCCACAACCACTGCTATGACTACTACAGCAACAAGTGCAGGCAACGACAACAACAACAACAGCAACAATAATAACAACAGCAGCAGCACAAGTAATAGTTAGCAACAACACGACAACGCCACCAACAACAACGACGACGACGACGACAACGACCACGACGACACGAAAAACTGTACAGTAAACATTAACTGTCGCCAGTGTAAACAGATAGTTCGTACGTGTCGTGTATTTTAGTCGTCGCAGCTGAATCGCGAACACGATGGAAACGACAGCAACAACTTTCGCTGCCGCAAGCCGACAGTTGTTCTGTTGTTCTCAGCAGAAGCGATTGACAACACAACCCCCTTCTTCTCTCTCTCTCCTCTCTCTCTCTGCTCTCTATATCTCTCTTCTCTCACTGTATCTGTTTTCCTCTCATGAGATCTGCGCCTGTTGTGTGTATCAGCAGCTGTCCGGGTCGTGGCGTTGACAGTGTTTTCTTCACACGTGGTGGCCATCGCCTCCAGGGCCAACAGCAGCCAGCAGCACCAGCGACTATAGCAACAAGAAAAACCATTCGTTTGCTGGATTCTAGTTTCCCCTATCCTTAGTTTATCATCATTATAGCATCTCATTCTCGTCATCATCTTCATCATATCATCATCATCGTCATAGCTGGTATCATGATCATCATCACCTTCTTCTTCTTTCATCACGATGGTCATAATTATGATTTGTTCAGGCGTTTCAGTCTTCCTACATTAGGTATCAGCTTTGTTCCTGTAACTCCTGTTTGTCGTCTCCCTGATGTTGTCACACCAAGCATCTCTCGCTCGCACGCACGCTTACTCTCCTTTGGTCTTTCATTGGTCTCGATTCTTAAAGTAGTATTGAGGCAAGACTTCACTCTTGTCGCTGTTCATGCCGATTACCTCGGACAGCAACCGGCGCGCTAGCGTTAGACATACTCCTGGCCGGGTAGAAACGATCGAATACAGTCTGTAGTTCAACCAGACGTCAATCGTGAGTGCACAGGCCCCAAACGGACCAGAGACGTCGTCATCAGGCGGAGGGCTGGGGTGGGGTGAGGTGGGGAGAGTGAGACGGGGGTTGTTTTGGGACAACAACGTGAAAGGGGGTTGTTTTGGGAGAACGGCTTAAGAAGGGGATGGCGCAGATAATCGAACGAAACAAATTATCGCCACAATGATAACTCCCGAGGTATTGTCACTACAATTATCGACGCCAGCTGGTCGCTTCGTCATCGTGACAACACACAATGCCCTGCTTATTTCTCTCTATTGTTGTTGTTGTTGTCTTCCTAATCGGCATCTTCACCACCATCGTCAGCATCATATTGTCATCACTATTACTGTACATACGACCGCTGCTGGTGCACAGTGTCAAACAGTAAATGTGGCGTAGTTTTATATATATATATATATATATATATATACCGCTAAAGCCTAGTTTGGTGATGGTGATACAGGCGATTGTCATGCTACCGCTGCTTCTCGTTGGGTCGAGAGAGAGAGAGAGAAGAGAGAGAGCCAGTCAGTGTTCAAGCAAAACGACACTGGCAGCTTCCGGGCGTCACGAGCATGCGTGCTTTGTAGCATCGACTAGCGCTTGGGCAGGACAGCAGGCATGCGTTCACATGCAGCGTGTTCAGGTGAGCACCCGCCTTAAGGAGAACTGAGGCTAACAGAAACAACAACTCGTTTGGCACTGCCTGATGAAGCCAAATATCTTTTCCGCCCTTTCATCGATCTTCTTTCTCCGTCCTGTCGAGACGTTCGCTTTCTTTCTCCGTCTAGCGTCAAGCTCTCTTGCTTGCTTTCTTCTTCTCTTCTTCTTCATCTTCTCCATCTTCTCCACGTTCATGCTCTCTCCCTCTCTCTCCCTGCCCTCTCTCTCTCTCTCTCTCATTAACTGTCATTTTCGTTCTTAGTTCTCAATGTCCTACACATGCCGTATCTACATACGTTCTTCTACTCGCTGATGTAAGAGGAGGCATTTTTCTCGTCTAGTGTTTTTTACGCCATCGGTGTTTGTGTGTGTCGGGTTTACCCGACACAACGACCAACGCCGCCACAACCGAACAAACAAATAAACAAACAAATAAGCAAACAAGCCAGCCAGCCTGCCTGGTAGGCAGGCAGGTAGGTAGACGGGCACCTACACTCGGTAGATCAGGTAGATTAGGTAAGCTCCTGCGCCCTCGAAGATCGAGCGGCCGGTCCGTCCCACCGCCAACCAGGGCAAACTGACCAACGACACGACGACGACAACGACCACAACAACAAATGACGACCGACAACAACAATAATGACGACGAGACCGGACAACGACAACAATAATAATGACGAGACAAACAACAACATAAACGACGACGATGATGGTGATGCGGTACGATTAAGCTACGCCCGCAAGGGCGCGTTGTCGGGCTTCTAACTTTGCTGAGCGCCGACGCGCGACAACGACGACAACAACAAAACAACATCGTTCGATAGCGTTCGGTTCGACATACCGTTCGTTTGTGCGCTTCTCCTATCTCCCTCTCTATCCCTATCTATATATCTCTCTCCTCTCGCTGCTATATTATCTGCCTAATTCCCTATTGTCTTGTCGTCATTCTTCAGCCTCATCTACGTCTTCATCATGATCATCATATTCTCTCCTCGCCCTTTTTTCGCACTGTGATGCTGTTGATTCTGTTGCTGCTGATGCTGCAGTGTCGCTGGTTACGGCTGGTGCCGTTCACGTTCATCTTTGCCTTTGGCTTCTCTCGCCTTTTGTGTATCTAATTTCTCTTTGTCTGTTGTGTAGTTTGGTCCCGGTGTTGCGTTCGCGCCCATTTATCTTTTCTTTTTGGTCTCCCTACTCTCTCTCTCTCGCGCGCTCTCTCTCTCTCTCTTATTTGGCTATCTTCTTTCCGGTTCTCTCGTTTAATTGAGTTGAGCTTCGGAAAACTCTTTGCCCTCACCTATCGTGTATGTGTAATATGTTTTGAGTGTCTAAGTGTGTGTGTGTGTGTATGTGTTTGTGTATCATCCGTTTGAAATAGCCATTGCCGAGAGACAGGGCCCTCTGAATCGCCGCTTATTCGATGGGCCAACGGACCACTCGCGCACTTGCTACTTGATCAGTACAGCGATTATTCTACGTCGTGTCACTTGGCATAGAGGCTGACTTGGTTAATAACTAGTTTATAGTAGTAGTAAGTAGTAGTAATAGTTATTAACCAAGGTTAGCTTCATAATAGCGTCATATTAGATTAAAACGACTGAACATTTACTTTAGCGGAAGAAGCTTTAAGACATCATTCAAGGATGGTGCAGGTGGCACTACCGATCGCATAGCTTGTATATTCACTCCGATAAGACGTTGCGGATCCATGCATCGTAAACATCGTGACCAGACTCCCACCGTTCTTCAGAAGCTGCCAGAAATTCCGGAGGTAGATTGAATCGCTTTTGCGGTCCTTAGAGAGACAATGCTAAAGATGCTGATTTGTCGTACTAAGGAGGCTCGCAGCCACTTGTAAGCAAGCAAGCAATCAGCATTACAATCAGCAACCTGCATCTGCTGTCAGCGCTAATCTTCTCCGTCAAGATCGAATGATCGGACTGAGTAATCGGACCCAATAAATGAATGAACAAACGATGATGCCCGGCCTCGAACTAGCCGCTAACTAATGAGAATTGCGACCGACAAAATAATACCCAGACACTCGTGTGTGGCTGTCGCCAGCAGGTCGAGCTCATCTTGACTCGCGGCTCTACGACGTCATCATCGTCATCGACATTCGGGTTCCGTCGCAGGGTCCTGGCCTAGACAGGTCCATCTACGTAGGCCCTTTGACCGGGTCACAAATCAACCTCGTCGCCATAGCGATGAGATCCATCTACGTAGCTCGGACTCGCCAAATACTCGAGCTGTGGAAGCTTACTGGCACGCGGAATCTTTCTGGCCGTGCTTACTCTCACACTCGCAAATAGTGTTTGTACGCAACAACGACACACCTGGGGCGAACACGCATAGCATAACACCGCAGGTACCTAGCATAGTCTAGTCATTAATTTCCTAGTTCATCACCCATTGAATCATCCCATATATATATATATATATATATATATATATATATATATCACCAACTACCATGACTGTCAGGGAATTACCGCCAGGTACATGCTAGTTCTGCTTAGGTCATGTTGCTAGCAATGCTACCGATTACCAAATAACTCTTCTCTCAAAAGTTGTTGTTGTCCTCCTTAAACTATCCGTCTTTGTCTTTCTCTAATTCCTCTATTTCTCCCTCCCTCGCTTTCTCCCTCCAGCACCTGTGTATGTATCTACCGATTCACCTTTCCGTTCGGCTCGATCTATTTTGCCCCCCCCCCCCCCGCCATAATTTCAGGTCGTCGTAATGCGTGTCTGACACTGCTGCACTCGGACGTCCGCCCGCGTCCGTCTCTCTCTCTCTCTCTCTCTGTCTCTCTCGCTCTGGCTCACTCGCTCTTTCTCTCATCGGGCTCAGGTTGTTCGTTGGGTTGATTTCTGTTCGTTTTTGCCTCTGTTGGTCGGACAACGAACGCCACACCACACACACACACACAGTGATCTGCTTCACCATGATCATCACCGTCATCTATAATCAGCACGACCATCGTAGCCGCCATCATTATCATCATCATCATCCGCAGCAGCAACATCGTCATCATCATCATGGTCACCAGGCACTGCCCTCTGCCCCGGAATAGCGAGGGTGAACTCTGACGACAACGAACACAACGACGGCAGTGTATCACCACCACCACCACCACCACAGCCATCAACAGCAGCAGCAGCAGTATCTAGTAGCTGTAGTAGTAGCTATGCTTGTGCTGGGGACAGAAGTAGCCTGTAGAACAGCGGTATCGCGCATCCATCCGCACGACGCGCTCGCGATCTCTACAGAGTTTTTAGGTGCGAGAGACAGGGGGAGAGAGAGAGAGAGAGACAGAGAAAGAGAGAGCGGCCAACCACCGTGCGCCTTCAGTCGAAGTCACAGAGTAGCAGTAGCAGTAGTAGTAGTAATAAAAGTAGCCGTAGTAGCCGTAGTAGCCGGGTCCTGTTGTCTCGGCTTCTAATGTTCATCTCTCCCCTCCCTTCTCCCCCCACCTCTCCCTCTCCCTCTCTCTCTATCTCTCTCTTACCGTATTCGCTCGCTGCCGGCTTACAGCTAACCGCTGGTCGGTCGGTCAGATAGATGTCCTCGGTAGCGGGCCGGCGGGCCCGGCTTACGCGTCAGAGCGAAAATAGAGGAAAAGAAGAAGAAGAAGAAGCAGCAGCAGCACCAGCCAGCATCGACGGGACGACCAACATCAGCCTTCGTAGCGGTAGCAGGTCTATTTTTATACAGTTGAACACCGATATATCGTTTATTAGCGGCGGCGGCGGCGGCCACCAAGGCGAAAGTTACGGCGGTTCGACGGGCGGGCGGTGTAGCGGCCCGCCGGAACGACATACGACACACGACAACATCGTAAGAAAAACGCCTATGACAACGCTAATTGCAATGAGCTGACGGCGCCCGCCCGATTGTCCGTACCGTTAGCGCGTGGTGACCGTTAGAAAGAGAGAGAGAGAGAGAGAGAGAGAGAACGAGAGATCGCTGTTCGCAGCCGGACAGACGGGTCGGGTCATCTCTCTAATATTTCTTCCGATAACATTCTAGATAACGACGACCATGACGGCGACAACAGCAACAACAACAACAACAGCAGCAGCAGTGGCAACAACAATAACAGCAGCAGCAGTGGCAACAACAAGAACAACAATGACAACAAGGGCAATGAAGAGCGACGCCAAAAACAGCGAGCTCACCAACAACACTCATTTTCACCATTCGCATCTCGTCTTCAAAGCTATCGTCATAGTTATGATTATCATTAACAAGAGCTATTCTAGTTTTCATCATCATCACATCATCGCCATCATCATCATCATCATCATCATCATGTGTCATCGGCAAAAGCACTCGTTATGACGCCTAGTCGTTCGTTACCATTATGACACAGACAAACTGGATTGTGATAACTAGCTGTAACTAGCCGACCGCCACGAGCGCCTAGTGTCAACAAAGCAAACAAACAAAACACACAAACGAACAACAACAGCCAATAATAAAATATGCCCATTATGCTGCGACTTCGTTAGTTGAACTATGACGGTAACCAATGTCTGTGGCGAATACTCACTCACTCAGCCACGTCTTGACTTCTGAACTTCACATGATCCACTGGCACATCGGTGCTAATACTCTGACAATGATTACTCCTACTCCTCCTACTACTACGAAGAACATACAGCCATGACAGCAACACGACTACTTCTCCTACGACGTATAAGCACCGCGTTTCCGCCAAATCAGTGTACGAATTTCGAGTATAAATAAGATCGCGAACACACAATGCCGCTCGGTGGGTGGTAGATAGATGCGCACTCGCACATCGAAAACGACTGCGTCGTTCGTCAGAAACGAAAAACTAAGCGATTCATTACTCCAGCAGACAACAATACAATTGGAAAGTTCTTAGCTCCCGCCGCTCCCGATCTCCCACCGGTGGTCTGACGGTTGGTCGGTTGTATTTCTGTAGCAGAATCAAGTCGTGCTAAAACAATTGGCCTTCTGTCTCTGAAAGAATCATCCAAGAAGTGCGCCACGTCAGAAGCGGTTGGACACGCGTCGACTCGCAATCGACTTGTTGCCGAGTTTATCGAGTTGGGACGTGTAATTGCTGTTATAGAAATCCGCCTCATACATAGCACGCAGATGTTAGTTACAGATGTGTCTAGTTCAACAAGTGCAGGTGAAATGTGCTAACCACCGTATTCCACCTATAATCTCATCAGTCTGGGGTCAGTGGGCCGACTGGATGGAAGTCTTTCCATACGGACACAAAGCTAGTTGATAGTGTGTTATAACCAGGCCCGTTTCTTGTCCTATCAACAGCTTTCTTTACTCGTTCCGTTAGCCGGCAGCAAAAATCATCGCCTTTAATCGGGTTGCTGGTCACTGTTTGCCTAGACAACCTACTGTTGAGCTGAAATCCTATTTCTTGTCGAATAGCCAAGTTTACCAAGTTTATTCAGACATCCTGCCAACTAAACAAGCGAACTATTGCATATATAAACGTGTCAGTGTTTTTCTAAAAACATCTTACATAGTAAGAAAATACGAGTTTATTTCACAAATGCGTGTGAACGCGCCACAGTCATTGGATTTTGCATGGAGTGGCATCGATACCTTATTCTTCTTTTTGTTAGTTCTCCCCTCGCTTTCCTCCTATATATATATACATACATACACATATGAGTGTGTGTTTGTGTGTGTGTTCGTTTCTTGACGTTTGTATTTTGGACACATTTGTTCAATTTATGAGAGCTGCTGCCAGCTTCTCCGCAGCTACAGAACAAAGCGGGCGCGACTGCAACAGGGAGAAAATGCAAGAAGCCGCGAGAGAGGAAGAAGCCAGAGAGAGAGAGAGAGAGAGAGAGAGAGAAAGCACACGGTGGGAAGCTGAGTGAATTGCGCGCGATACGTGCTGTTCCTGTAGTCACCACCATTGCCGCCACCGCCACCACCATGGTGTGTACGTGTGTGATCATCGGCTGGCTGGCTGGCCGACCGATCGCCGCTCTGACACTCTTTGGTCGATGATCATAATGCTGATACTGCTGACGATGATCATATTGCTGTTGACTTTGATTTTGTTGCTGCTGTTGTTGCTGCTGCTGAATGTCGTCTGGTTGGGTGTTCTTCAGCCCGTCTGTCTGTCTGTCGATAGGTTTCCTTCTCCTCCTCCGCCTTCTCCCCCTCCTCTATACGCTGATGACTTCGTCGTCTTCGTCGCCGTCATCGTCGTGGTCGTCATCTGTCCACCTGTCGACGCTGATGTTGATGATGATGCTAGCTATCACTCTCTGATGTGCGGTCGTTGTCTATAAAATCGCGCCTATGGGACTATGGCACAGTCGTAGTAGTCATATTCCTATGCTGACATGATGTTGTTGTTGCTGCTGCTGCTGCTATCGTAGTTTGTCACTGCCGTTCTTACGCTGCTCTTGCTGCTGTTGTTGTTGTTGTTGCTATTGCTATTGGCAGTGGCTGTGGTGGTGGGGTAGTGCTGGCGCTGATGGATAACTTCGTCTACTTCATTTTCTGCTGCTGCTGCTGCTGCTGGGGCTGTTGTTGTTATTGTGCTTGCCGCTCGTCCGCCGTTGTTAGTGGTGCGCGGTACATTACAGAAAATGCACCACTGTCGTCAGCACAGCAAATTTTGAGATTGTTGAAGCTGCGGCCGCTGCTGTCACCGCCGCCGACGATGACGTTGTTGTTGTTGTTGTTGATAGTGACTGTTGTTGATAGTAATGTTGTTGTTGTTGTAGTACTAGCCTGGCCATCCTGGTGACCACGGCTGACGCGATGACGATGATGTCGCTCGTGGCTCTTGGACTTCGGCAGCGGTAGTGGCCACGGCAACGTCGGGGGTTGGCGCCGCGCGACTGCCGGTTGTTGTTGTTGTCGATGCTGCTGATGTTGTTATGACACGATGGGTAAACTAAGCGAACTTCAACAGCTAACGGATAGAGGCAGATCGAAAAATAACGAAAGAGAGAGGCAAAGAGAGAGCCAAGGGAAAAGTAGAAAAATAGAATAGGAACAGAAGCGAAGTGGGAAACGACAGTGGGCGAAAAACAGAAATAGGAAGAAACAGAGGAAAGCGAGAGTGAGAGAGATTGTGATACATAAACTCAGAAACAGCAACAACAACAACAACAACAACAACGGCAGAAGCAGCAGTAGCAGCAACAACAGCGACGACGACGCCGACAATAGCCACCTGGCTACAGCGGGTGGCCAGTGTGGACGTGCGCGTTGCCGCTCGGCACAGGAATAGGACCGACAGAGAAATAGCAGAATCAACCAGTGGACTGTGTCTGCGATATCGTTGCCTGCTGCAGTATATAACGTTATTCCAATAGCGACGCGCTGTAATCGTCGTCGTCATAGTAATAGTAGTAGAATAGTAGTAGTAGCTTTAGTAGTAGTGGTGGTGGTGGTGGTGGTATTGGTCATAATAGCAGGAGCAGCAGCAGCAGCAGCAGCAGTGGCATAACAATGAATGCATATCGCACATCTTCGATGTGATTTATAAGACGCGCCATAGCACGCGTTCGTTTTCCTTGCTTCGTGGCCACTGCAGCCGCCACCAGTGCTCTTCTCGCTGCTATTTCGATTTACTGCTACTACCAATGTTGTTGTTGTTGTTGTTGTTGTTGCTGTTGTTGTCACTATTACTGATATTGTTTGCAGCTGTTGTTGTTGTTGTTGTTGCTGTTACAGTCATCACCGTCGCCGTTGTCGCTGTTACTGGTGATGATCGTCACCACATTTCATTCGATCATTGACGACGTCAACGTTCTTGCCGACGATGAAACGATGAAATCTCTCGGCTCGTCTCGGTGTGGCGCGATTCGGTCGGCTTGAACGATGGATTCGATGAGTTCGCCCTCAGTCGCTGCCGCCGCCGCCACCGGCCACCGCCGCCATTGCTGGCTGCCGGGGGCCGCCCCGTTGTTGTTACGGGCGCTGGCCCTGATGATCGCCATCGCCTGCTGATGACCCTGACTGAGTAACAGCTTCCTCGGCTGACCGAGGCTTCCTCGGCAACAGCAACGCCAGCGGCAGCAGCAGCAGGCAGCAGCATTGGCGGCGGCGGCGGCGTCGCTACGCTATGCTGCATCTCGTCGAGACGCGAAGAAGACGACGACGAATTCCCTACCTCAGCGTTTGCAGTTCAATGATGCTGCCGGCTGAGAAGTTGATCGTCGACAATAACGCTAGAGCCAACGGCGTGGCAATCGCTCGTGTTGTTGTTGTTGTTGTTGTTGCTGCTGCTGCTGATGCTTCTGACGGTCTGCACAATATGGATGAAGAACAACGACACCGCCCTTCTACCTGGCTCTGCTCCGGTCGAAGCCGCTGTTGATGCTGATGACTTTGATGACTTCGTTGTTGTTGTTGTTGTTGTTGTTGTTGCCGCTGGTTGTGCTGTTGCTAACTGCAAACGATGACAATGCCCGTGCCAAACGTGATTCTTCGACGACATCGAACCAATGTATGTCAATAGCCATTCCACCCCCTCGCCGCCGCCACCACCACCACCGATGTCTTACTCACGTCCTCTATGATCCCTTCGTGTATTGGCCGCAATGTCGTCCGCGGTCGTCATCGCGCTGTCATTGTTATTGTTGTCATCCTTGTTGTTGTCGTTGTTGTTGTTGTTGTTGTTGTTGTCGTTGTCGACGTCGTCTTCTAATGTCCATTGCCTTCAGCAGCATTAGCAACAGCGCCCCCACCTCCTTCCTTCGATGACTTCATGTCAACAGCCTACCTCATTCTGTTCACCTTTTATATATATATATATATATATATATATATATATATAGGTATCCATATATCTATATATCCACCATCTCAGCAGGATCTCGCCCTCGCACCATCAACCAGCATGATCATGATCATCACCATTATCGCTCGTACCCGTTGTTGTGCTTCTTCGGCTATTTTTCTGCTTCTGCTCGGGCGGGCGACCGTTCAGACGGCTCCGGTCGCTGTGCCAATAGCTAGTGAGCGGCCATTAGGAACGTGGCGCGTTGTCGCTGTCATTCTCGCCGCCATGGTCGTCACCGAATAGATGCTGCCGCCGCTGCCGCCGCCGCCGAAGTCCAAACGTCGATCATCGATCGCTCGGGGCGACTTCATGAGGACGGGCGGTCTTTCTGACTGGTGCTGGTGGTGCTGCTGCTGCTACGGCTGCTACTGATGTCGCAGCCACTGATGGCGACAGAGTCGAGACGAGTAGGCGAAATTTGCCTGCCCGCAAACGTCGCCACCTCCGCATATAAGCGTACCAAAAAAAATTATGAAGACCTTCACACTATCTCGTTATCTCTCTATTACTTCAGCCCGCTCTCTGTTTCATCGTTTCGTTGTTACCCTTCCCCCAGTATCGTGTTGTCTCCCTTTATCTTGCTCCCCCCTCCCCCTCCCACCTCTCTCCTCTCTCTCTCGCTTCTTCTGCTGTATGACTAGTCGTCGTCACGTCTAAGACGTGCAGCCGAATGGGTGGAGGGGAAATAGGGATGGAGGATGCATTGCATAAGAAACGAGCTGGTCAAGATAAAACACTCTAATAGATAGCGCTTCCGTCTCACGTCGTGCTAGAGCCGTCTCTGTCGACAACAATAGCCAGACGATGACAAGAAAAGTGACGATCGCCATTATCCGCTCTCGGTCTGATCTCGGCCGGTTAAGTCTCGTCAAGACGTGACATATTGACTCGCAGCCTTCGCGTCTCCAGGTTCCCACCGAGGCGCACTCAACTTTCTTCCACCACTTGGCCGCGCCTGCCCATTTGGTTGACCGACCAGCAGAGGCGGAAGCACCAGCAGGGGCAACAATACCAACAGAGACGCAAACACAGACAACAGAGCCACATGCAACCGCCAGCACTACTAGCATCAATAGCAACAACAAATACGAACAACAAAAATAACAGCATTAGTAGCCGTCATTTAGCTCGTTAGACACTAGTGACGGTACGTTTTGTCACCCTTGTTGGTTGGTTGAGTTGCCGATCGGTCTGTCATTGCGGGCGGGCGGGCGATCATAATTGTGACGGGGGGAGGAGGTAGGCCACGCAGACTACATTCACGATCACCCTCTCGTCGGGCTGAATGAAGTCATTGGAATGAAGACAACTACAGTCACAGCAACATTGGCTAGTTCTCTCCGTCTCCATGAAATAGATTCCCTTTGACAGTTTCCCTTACTCGATACGGCCGTCACTCACTGCAAGCGGCAATCGACTTACTCAGAGCCGACGGCGGCTGGCGGGGGGAAATTGAGTCCGCCGATAGTGTCGGCGGCCGTTATGTCGGACATGTTGATCATGGTGATCATAATTGTGGTGATGGTGATGATGATGATGATGGTAATGATACATATTGACAAATACTGACTCTCATCCTCCACTAGTTGTTGTTGTTGTTGTTTTCGTTGTTGCCTTACTCCATGTTCCCTCCTTTCTCTCTACTTCGCTCGTTCCCTTTGAGTCTTTACTCCCGACGTGTATCCCGTCGTGAGTTCGTCACTATCTTTCAGCGGGCTCGGTTTGTGAATCAGCGACCAGACTGACACACAGGGCCGGTCGACACCGATCGGCGGTCTCCCATCGCATCACTATCAACACAACAGCATCAGCGGCAGCAGCAGCAACAATAAGAACGCCACAAAGCAACGAGACAACAAGGAAGAAAGAGGGACAGCGCCAACAACAAGCAGGCAGGCGTTCATGTTGCTGTCTCCGAGGATACGGCGTGAAGCGCGTCTTCTCCTCTACCCCTTTGTCTCTCCTTCTCTTCCTATATATATATATATATATATATATATCATTACATCTCGCCGCCGGTGACGGTGCTGTTCAAACAGAGCTATTGATTACTTCTTTTTCACATTCTGCGTGTTTTCGCCTTTTCTTCGATCGCCTTACGTACGCTCTCACTCTGCAGGGGGTAGTGTAGGGTACGGTACACGCATCCACAAATACACAAACACACACACACAGCACAAACAACTCTAGTGATGAGAAGGTACAACAAACACAGGGCCGGCACCAAGACTGAGCCTTCATTTGCTGACCGATCAACGCTTGCCACGCTGTCTCTGTTTAATAGGCCCCGACCGCCGATGCATGATGATGATGATATCGCGTATCTTTAACGCAAAACAGCGAAAATGCATGCAAAATGGAGGGAGAGAAGAGAGAGAGAGAGAGAGATTGTGTGTACATTCATTCGAACGACACAAATACATACGCGCGTAGATACGCGTCCTCAGACACACGTTCACATACGATCGTCAAAAGAAGTGCCAAAGTGTGTTCAAGTGATTGTAACTCCGATCGAGCTTTACAAAAGAGCGCACAATGAAGCATAGCCTACATTAAATGCGAGAAGCTTAACTGGCTGAATCATCGGCAGAGAATATGGTCACAACGATCACTATCAAACCAGAGACGTCTAACTTATAAGCAGATGCTTGTGAAGTAGCATCTGCCGTCATTTGTATCGCAGTAGCTGCCTCGCACGTTTGTGAACCTGCACTCCGATTAGGATCAACGCTTAAGACGACCTTGACAATATTTGTAGTGTTTACGTTACTATTGTTGTTATTGTCCTGGTTTTTGTCTTCGCGTTGTCGCCACCCCCGCCTTCAGCCGCATCCCGCTGCCCGTTTAGGGGCTCTGAAGGGCTTCCTTCCACTCTCGCTCCTCCTCTCTCTCCGTCTCCACTCTCGCTCTCTCTCTCTCCGTCTCCACTCTCGCCCTGTCTCTACCGCCCCGTAGCGCCAACTGACCATTTTACTGGTCATTTTAGTGTTCAGTCATCAGCAAAGATCACTGCTCCGTAGAGGTGCTCCGTAACGGTCTAGTTTTTTTGTACCCGCGATAGCTGTGGGCCTGTCAATGCGTTTCTGTGTCTCTCTCTCATTATATATATATATATATATATATATATATATATATATATATATATATATATATTTATATGCTCTTCGTTGCTGAATATGTGTGCGCGGGTGAAATAAAAAGAAATTTAAACGCAGAATCCATGTTGATGACCGACCGGCGCCTGCTAGTCTCCTCTGTCGTCATTTTTTTTCCGTACCGTCTCCGTTCCGCGTTCTGCTACCGTAAAACTCGTCAATCTCAGCTCCATACTGTTCACAACAACACACTAGCAATGATCATAATCATAACGATAATGATCATGGTAATAATTAATAGCATGACTGGCGTGGCTGAGCTGAGTACACGTCATATACTGCTGGTTTAGCGATTTTTAAAATATATGCTTCTATGTATGTATGTATGTATGCGCGTAGCTAACAAGAAGTGCTTAGGGCTATATATATATATATATATATATATATATATATATATATATATGTGTGTTATTACGGTGTGTGCGAGTGGTTGTCCATGTGGATGTATTTTTTGTGACTGCATGTCTATGAGAGATAGTATTTGTGTGTGTGCCACCGCGAATATTTGTTTGCGATTGTGTCGGCTCGCTGAGGAGTCTGTCTGCGCGCCTATAGATCTCTCTCTCTCGCCTTTACTTCTCTCTCACTATTTCGCTTGATGGCTCGTTTACTTGGCTCCTTTTTTTCTGCCGTTCTGTCCTGCTTTAGCTCTTCTCAACGTGTTTTCTGTTCAAACAACAGTACCAACAAGGGCAACGGCACCAAACGCCACCGCAACAGCATCAACAGTAATGGTAGAAGTCGAACTTAATCCGAGCTTAATTAATTTTACATTAACTCTCGAGACGAAATGCGGCTCTCTCGCGGTCTCCCCCCCCCCCCCGCCCCTCAGCCCGACTGTCGTTCCCCAGCCCTATTCTTCCCCTTCACTGCCGTCCGCCGTGGTCCTTCCTTACAAGTTTCCCCTCCGCCACCCATTTTCAGCCCTCAGGGGCTTGCGGGGGCCGTTCCCTTCAAGGCCTGCTTCTGCTCGCCGAGACACGAGAGAACGGCACGTTCTCCTGTCTGAGCTCCGTTGACCATTATTATCATCATCATCATCATTACCAGTGCGACTACTATTGGTGATGACCTTAGTTTGTGGTTGTGTAGTTCTGGTGGTGGTAGTTGTGGCGGTGATGATCGTAGATTGTGGTCTCACTGTATAGTCAGTGAGATGTAAACACATCATGATGCTGATGATTATGATTTTGATGATGCTGATGATCGTGAACATAGTGGTAAAGATCGAGAGCGGCTGTCTGACTGGATGGTTGGCCACCCGGCCGCTCAACCGCTGCTAATTCCTGCCTGCTGCTGCCGCCGCTGCTGCTGCTGCTGCTGCTGACGTTGAAGAGTACGACGCGATGGCCCTTGCCTACGCTCCGACGGCATCAGAAGCAGCAGCAACAACAACAACAACAACAGCGACGACAGCACCAGCAACAACAACGACAAGAACAGAAGCAACGCATACGGTTATAGTCGCCGCCATCGCTGCTGGTAGTGGTGCTATCGCGCTGCTCCACCATCGGGCACGGCTAACAAGAGCGGTAACTAGCGCAGAAGGAATCACAGATATCTACAATTTATTGCCGCGCTCGGCCAACGGCCATCGGCACTATTTCTGCTGACGCGGCGGCTGCTGCTGCTGCTGCTGTTGCTGTTTGTGCTGATAGATTATATTAGGCATCGGACGCTTTGGACGAGCTGAAATCATCTAACAAACATCATCATCATCATCATCTTAAGCTAACAGAGCGCAAATACGGATCACGGACGAGAACATAGTCATGCCGACATTGATTTTATGGATACCATTGTTTTTATGTATGTATGTATATATATATATATATATATATATATCCTAGCGCCACTCTGTTAGGTCTAACCTCCCGCAGCGCGGAGCTAAAAGAGATTTTGTGGTTCGCCCGTAATTACTCGTTTTCAAGGGAAGTAAATGCCGCTTGTGCAATCGAAGAAACACCGTGACAGTTATTCCGAAGCAATCGCCGCCCGTCTGCCTTGTAAGGTATCAGAAAAAACAATGTGCTGAAAAAAGTCCCCGACTGTCACCGCAGACATTCGCCACCCACCGCAGAAGTCGAATCGACCGTCAGGCGAAAACGAACCTAGGTACACCTGTCGACGACTTCTGACAGCGCGTGTCCGCGCGAAGAGGTTTGCACTTGATTAAGCAGTGACAAGACCCAATTTTGCTATTATTACTGTTATCACTGCTGTTGTTGTTGTTGTTGCAGTAACAACAGCACAACGTCACGAGCAGCAATAGCAATAATGCGCATGATTTAAGCAAAGCTCATTTGTTCTTCTTCGCGTGCCTCCATTAAATAGCAGCTAGCTATTTAATAACTGCAGCATCAGCGCGAGACTAGAAAAGTAGGCTCGAGCAACCTGCTGCGGGTATAAGCCAACTGCCTTCTTCACCGCAGTGTTAGTCACACGATGGTTAGCTTTGGTTCTAGTAGTAGTAGTAGTAGTAGTTAGTTGTAATTGTAGTAATGTTTCTGCAATAGTAGCATTCGATCGGTGATCAAGCTATACGGATAGAAACAGTCGTTATTAGCAGACCAATAGAGATAGGGTAGGCCAGCTCAGCTGACAACGATGTCGATGCCGCGCGAGTCCCTCGCCTCCAGGCTTGCCCACTTCATCATCATCATCCTCCTCCATGACCCACCATGATCGCTCTCGCTATGCCCTTGTTGGTCCTTGTTGTGAACCGACCACATCATCATCCTAATCACGGCAATCCTCATTTCTATCATAATAATCACCATTGCGAGCACCATCACCATAGTTGCAACATCATCAGGACTGCAGCCGTAAACTGCCGTTGTTTCTTCCTAGACCATCGTTACTACTTCCTCACTACTACTACTACTTTTACTACGATTACCACTATCGGTGCTATTACTAGTGGCATCAGTACCACGGTGACCTCGACGCTAATATATCGTCTTGTTATTGACAAATGAGAGAAGATGACGAAGAAGGAGAAAGCAGAAAATAAGTACGTAGCAGAAGCATCATCAGCAGAAGCACTACCACCACCACCATCACCATCATCATATTCATCATAGTGGGGAATCAGGGCGGACCGCCGCGCTCATGGAAAGGCGGCCGAAGGGGAAAGGAGCGGGGAGTAGCGGGAACCGCCCGCAAGGCTGGGAGTAGGGATGGGGTTGCTGATGGGGAAACTGGGGAGGGATAAATAACGACGCCCAAAATCGTTCGTTCGGTCAGTCGGGCGGCCGTCTGGCCGGCCAGCCACCCGCCCGCCCGCCGGAACCACGGCGACGTCTCGCTTCATTTTGCTCCGCTTGGAGGCGGATCATCGGATCGGACGGATAATCGGGTGGAGCGGTACATCTGGATCACCATTACTACTACGAGCACATGAATGACCACATACAATCGCTCTCCTCCCCCCCCCTCTCTCTCTCTCGCTCTCTCTCTCTCTTTCTCGTTGGTCGCTGATCGTCTGCTTAACGCCATGGCACGTTGAAGTCGTCGTCGTCATCATCATGATCTTCGTCGTCGTGTTCTGCCGCTGCTGCAGCGGCCTACCTTAGCGGCAGAAGCGTCCGTCAGCGTGCGTCCCCACCCGCGCACATCCGTATTGAGGATCTACGAGCAGCGGGTAACAGCCGCATCAGCAGCGACTGACTGGCCGCCGGTTATGAGGACAAATTAAACAGCTGTCTATCTCGAAGCGGCAGCCACGGCAGTGGAGCGGGTCAGCCCCGTCCACGCACCGCCGTGCTGTTTCGTTATCCCATATATCTCTATATCCTAGTATACGTCTCAATGCCTCATTTCGCTCTCGCGTTTCCTCTATCTTCGTCGCTGTTTCTCTCAACACACATATATGTGTGTATATATATATATATATATATATATACACACGTATGTCTATACACATGTATATATGACCTCCCCATAATGACCGATAATCCAATGATGTATGATGTTCCGAGGAGCAGCTAGCCGCTTACCAGCCAGCCTGACTGCCTGCCTGCCTTCCTTCCTTCTTTGTCTCCCTGCTTGCTTGGTTGCTTGTTTGTGACACTGACCAGACAACGGCCTCGGAGGGACCTGCTCGGGGCTGGCTTGTTTTGCCATGTCATGCTGCTTCAGGGGCATAAAAGCAGGGCTGGCGGGGGTGTTTTCGTGCCTCGGCGGCAGTAGTTGCAGCTGCAGCCGCCAGAACTTCCGCCTACGACGCGGACGCAGGCTCTACGGCTAAATGGTGCCGCAAATCATTTCGGATCGCGGCCTTCTCAGATCGCTCGGTTCCCGCCAATGGTTCTTCTTCCAGCTCCCATGTCGTCTACGCTCTCTCTCTCTCTCTCTCTCTCTCTCTCTCGCATTCCTCCTATTTCACCCCTCCTACGCCGCGGGACTAAGCAAACGTCTTCTTTTGTCTTGCGTGCCACCCGCGCTTGCGCCCACAGCTTCGTTGCCTCCGTCTGCCCCGCCCCCTTAAAATCGTCGTAAGTGCTGTAATATTATTGGCAGCAGAACCAACAACGGTCAGGTCAACACACGTGCCTGGAACCAGCAACGATTTGGTCAGCACACGTGCTTGCACGCACGCGCGCAACCACGGCCGCGAACGTTTATAGATTTACAAAGAAACAGCACCAGTACGAATCATTGGAGTGAGCTCTTCGACGACGATCCTCGACCCAATCCTATACTTCATACGCACGAGAGCGGGAGCGGGAGAGACTCAAGAAAGACGCAACTCTGCATCTGCGCGGCCGACATCATCCTACGTAGATACTACCTACATAAGGTATGCTGGGCTAGGTAGCCTACATCTCTCGAGAATCGCCACCGAACTGCGGCTATGGCTACTTGTGCAACTGCCGTGCTATCGTTGTTTGCTGAGCGGCGGCGGCGGTGGTGGCGGCCAACGTTGAACGTATTCGATACGCTTTTGTGGATTCGTGCGTGCGCCGGTCGGTCCGTCGTGCCTGGCCCACAAAGACAGATACTTTGTTTTTTCATCATTTTACAGCTGCCCCTCTCTCTCTCTCTCTTTGTGTGTTTCCGCCTCAAATACTAACGCCGTTTCACATTTGTTATTATTGGTACGCTATGACTACGATGTCTGCTTTCGTATTATTGCCCCTCTCTAACAGCCCGTGACTCACCCATGTCTACATGTTTGGGAATTGAAGGCTTTGCATCGCGCAACTTTTTATTTCCAATATATATATATATATATATATATATATATATATATATATATCTATATATATATATATATATATATATATATATATGCCTTGGTGAGTGTGTGGATGTGTCTCGGAATAGGCACTAGCATTACGACTAATACTTTGCGTTGTCGCCTAGTTAACATAATGAAAAGATGGCTTCGCTTATTCGTCTAGTTCCCGGGCGAAGCGTTTTCTCCCTCTGTCCGTCCCTCTTCTCTTCGTTCGCTGGGACGCGCGAAAAATTAAACGCTACATATGACGATCACAACGGCGACAACGGCACTCAATAAACTCGTGTCGCAAAATCAAGTCAATCGACAAATCGACGGCGGTTTGAATGACACGACTGAATCCTTGGATCTGCGCTGTATTGCTGCACGCAGTTTAGTGTCTCTGAGTGTAGATTTTGTGTCGTCGTGGTTGTTGTTGTTGCTATTGCTAGAGCAGGTACCAGCATCGGCAATAACCAGATCAGCAGTAGAAACAGTAGCACCGGTAGCGCGCGACGGGGTGAGTGAGTGAGGAAAGCACTAGGGCGACCAAGGCGTTACCTGCAAAACACGATCGGCGATGAATTCCAGCCCAGAAGCCAATCTGTCTATATATATATATATATATATATATATACGCCGCCCCATGGATGACATACCGCAGAAGCCAACCAATAGCGGTAGCGGCGGCGACGGCACCAGCGGTAGCTACAGAAGCAACAGCAGCAGCACTACCACTAGTGAAATCAGCAACCTCCGCATTTAAGAGTAGCTAGCCACATCGCGTAAGCTGAGGTAGGAGTTGCAGTCGCAGTAGCTCTCAGGTTGTTGCTATTGTGGTTGTTGTTGTTGCTGTTGTTGTGGCTGTTATTGCGGTTGATGTTGTTGCTGTTGTTGGTGCTATTGTGGTTGTTGTTGTTGCTGTTGTTGTTGCAGTTATTGTTGTTGTACCTTCTTTCAGAACCCGCCGCGCCAGACAGACGGACAGACGACCAGATATACAGATAGACAGACAGGCAGGTAGGTAGGAGAATCAGCACAGTGAGTCGTCAGTGAGCCGCGGACGCTACCAATGCCGTCGTCGTCGGCCGGGCGGCCGCCGAGTGGAAGAGTTGGTCGGTGGCCCCGAAATATGTTCGACTTGATTCGGCGGGCCGGCAAGGCCCGACCCATCGCGTCTCGCTCGGCCCATCGGGTTGCTTCGCTTGATTTCGCTTGGCAAACGAGCAGCGTAGCGCAGCAGCAGCGAAACGGGAGGAATCTGCTGCATTTGCGATTGAAATTCTGACACATTCAGATTCTGATAAGTAGTGAGCGATCGGTCCGTCGGTCGGTCGCGCGATGCAGCGTAGCTGCTTGCAGTAGCAACAACAACAGCTGCCTTCGGCGACATCGGCCTCGCCGAGCGTCGTTACCTCAGCGTCGCGTATCCACACCAGCCGTTGTCGTCGTCGTCGTCATCATATTAGATTTCATCCATCCCCCCTCCCCGCCCCTCCTTCTCATCGTCGTCCTCATCAAGATTGACAACGTCATTACCATAGACATCATTTTCATCATCTGCTAGACGGCCATCACCATCCACCACCACCACCCCACCGCCACCAGCGAGCACCACGGTCGCCTTGTAGGTGAGACAGACGGAGAAGAAGAATCACCTTGTTGTTGTTGCTGTGGTCGCCGTCACAACTACCATCGTCGTCATCAGGGCGATTTTCGGTTGCCAAGTTCGATCGCCGAGGGACATCGCGAGGGCTCAGCTGAACCGGCTGAAGTGTTCGTATTCCGACGTAGACGTACACCGGACGGATTGGCCTGCTTACTTGTCTGTCTGTCTGTCTGTCTTCGGTGTGACGACTTGCTTGTGCGCTCGCTCCAATCTCCGCCATAACCCGGAACATCAATAAAATCCTCAACCCCGGTTTCGCGAAGCTCCGTTCCATTTTTGTCTTCTCATGCTTGCCCTAAATCCCCAGCCTGGCAAGGTGCAAAATCCCACCGAGTCAGTGACACTTTATAATAATCCTCATCGATCTTTCGCCGCCGACGTCGTCTTACGTTCAGCAAGCCTCCTGCTCGGTTCGACAGTTACGCCAGCAGTCACATTTGGCTGCATTGTGTTGCAGGTCTTGGTACGATTTCATTAAAACCAACTTCAACATCATACTTGCGAGTTCACACGGCTCGATCCGTAACAGCTTGCTATTCAGCTATTGTTACTGTTGGTGTTGTTGTCGAGTTGGTTGTCGTGTCGGGAGTTGCCATCATTATACTTGTTATTTGTTAACTGGTCATCACTATCAACAACAATAACAACAACAATGACAACAACGATGAATCGTATCTAGGCTCGTTACGGTAGAGAAGCAATATTACCAACAAGAACAGCACCAACAGTGATAACAACACCACCACCAACAACAACAACAACAATAACATCAACAATAATAATAATAGCGACCGCATCTACAGCAATAACAACATCAGTAACCACAACAGCAGCAGCAACAACAACAACAACAAGAGCAGCAGCAACAACAACAACAAGAGCAGCAACAGTAACAGCTAACGATGGCAGAGAATCATCGAAGTCGCCGCCCTCCCTCGGTGGAGCTCATGTCTGTCCACTGCGCTACTGAGACGAACGCTGACCACAGACGAAACGGTTGTTGTTGTCGTTGTTGTTGTTGTTGTTGTTGTTGTTGTTGCTGTACTTCTGCTGTTCATGCTACTGACTATGGGTCGTGTTGGTTGTAGTGGTGGATGATGATGATGATGATGATGGTGATGCTGGTGGTGCTGCTGCTGCTGGTAATACTGTTGGCTGTAATGATTATCTTCGGCGGCAGTGGTCTGCCCTGGCCTGTTGTTGCTGTTGTTGTTGCGGTTGCGTTGTTGCTGTTGTTGTTGTTGTTGTTGCTGTTGTTGTTGCTGTTGTTGTTGTTGTTGTTGTTGTTCTGTTGCAATGTCCGTGGCAGCAGCGGTGGGAAGGATTCGATTGAAGCGCGGGCCGGTCAGAGGGCCGACTGGCCGAATGAATGGTCAAACGCGCGGACGGACGCGCGGCGGTGGGAGGCGGCGGCGGCGGTCGAACGAACGAACAGACGCGTCGCGCGCCCATTGACACGCTTCTACTATTATTTCTGTAATTGGCGAGCCCAACTTATTGGTGTGGTCGGCACTGCTGTTATTGTTGTTGTTGTTGTTGTTGTTGTTGTTGTTGTTGTTGTTGCTGCCATCATTTTGTAGTCGGCGTATTCACCAGTGTTCGTTCACCAGCACCAACAGTGACTGGACGGCCGAAAAGGATGGCCGTCTATCATCTACCAGTATTATCATCATCATCACCATCATTATCACTACAGTAAGGACGACGACGACGACGACGACGACGACGACGACGACGACGACGACAACAACAACAACGACAACAACAACGACGACTAGTACAACTACAACAATAGCAACAGCAGCAGCAGCAGCAACAACAAAAACAACAAACAACAAAGACGATTGCGACGACGGTCGCCCCGATGATCACTACAACCGCTATAGCCGATATATGTACGTTACGCATAGTCCTTGTTCCGACTTGCATTGGCGGAACTAACCACACCAACACGAACAACGTCAAAGTCGTCAGTCGTCGTTCGTTGTTGTTGTTGTTGTTGTTGTTGTTGTTGTTGTTGTTGTTGTTGTTGTTGCAGACGGCACAATCATCAATTGAAGCCGTACCAGTGGCGACTGCGACAATTCGGTCTGACCAATCGACAACGACGACAACGACGACGACAACAACTGTGTCTTGGCTCCGGCAATTGGCATGCTGCCGTCACCGAAGTACCACAACAACCATCACCACCACCACCAGCAGCAGCAGCAAGAAAAACATCACCATCGCCCGCAGCAGCAAACAGTGCGCTTCATCGCCACCAAGTACCACGGCACGCACTACTTGCTGCACTACTACGCGATGATGTGACTACTGCTACGGGAGCGACTACAACAAGAACAACGTACCACCACCACCACCACCACCACACACAACAGCAATGATAATACCACTAGTACCATCATGATCATCATCACCACCACCACCACAACAACAACCACAACCACAACCAAACAACCCCCACCCTCACAACCCTCTTCCCTACGTAGTACCATCGAAGTACAACCGCCAGCACTGCTACTATCACCATCATCATCATCATCACGATCGCCGCAGCGGCGATCTGTTTCTGCTGTTTCTAGCGGCGTTGTGCCACCGTATCATGCCATTCGTTATTCTGTAGATGTAATTCGGCGTCGTCCACGGATGGGACGGAAAGCGGGGAAACTGGGAGGCTGGAAAAAGGGAGGTTGGGTGTGTACTCGTATGTATGCGCCGTCCGTGTTGCTCTCAGTTCCGTATGCGTCGTACGGTGCTCCGTGGTGTCTACCCTACGCTACCCCGCCATGTGGCGTCGCGTAGTGTATGTAGACGCCCGCGGAAGGCTAATGGTGAAGATGATGATGAAGATGATGATGATGATGATGAGAACCATCATCCTCATCCTCATCCTCATCATCATCATGATAATGGGGATGATGGCGGTGATTCTGAAGATGCTAATAATTATGTTGATGGTGATGATGATGATGATGCTGATGGCGATGGCGGTATTGGTGATGAACATGATCGGACCGTATTAACAACAACGACGTAAGGCTGACCGCCTACGCACCACCGCAGCGGTGCCGTCGATTCGGCGTGGGCGACAATCGGAGTCGCTACGCTCAGCTCCGTAGGGGATCCGGGCCCGCCAATGCCGAACGGCAACTACATCCATATAAACACATGCGCGCGCACATTTATATATATACATATATATATATATATATATTGACGGCAGCGACGAAAATATAAGATACCAACAGCAAAGACAACAGCAACAACACTTTTACTACTACGGCAATTATTAAAAGTACAATGAGCTTTACATCGACGACAGCAATATGGGCATCATTAAACAGCGGTGGCAGCACAAACAACAACAGCAACAACAACAACAACAACAAGAAAAACAAGAACAACAACGACAACCATATCGGCAGTAATGCGGATAACAATTGCATCTAGTAAGAACGCAATAATGCAGCGTTAAATCGTGCCATCGACACACCAATGAACAAAAAAAAACCTACGAAAAGAAACAGCCTGTGCGTTCGCGTAAGCAACAGACGACAAAAAGAAACCAACCGCAAATGTCGAACAATAACGACGACGACGACGACAACAACAGCAGCATCAGCGTTAGCACCGTTGAGTAACTACTAATAAGCGCAACACGCATCAGACACGTTTGCAGCGTCTATGGCTATAATAACTCTAATGGCGTCAGCAGCAGCATCGGCAATAGGGCACGGAGCAGCCACTAAAGTGACAGCAGGAGCAACAACAACAAAAATAATGCTAACAACAACAACAATAACCGAATGACCTTATCGACAATTATGTGGCACGCAAACACAACAACAACAACAACAACAACAACGACAATGACATATACAAAACAAACTGAGCTAACTGATAAAGTACATGGAAGCAGTACAGAACACAATTTATAGCAGCCGTGCTTAAAAAGCACATTGCCAGTTTCGTCCGTATAATTAAACTGCTGCTGCTGCTGATTGCCAAGCGTTTGTTGAGATTCTTGATGCGTTAACTTTACTTTTTCAACGATTAGCCAGCTAACAAAGACAAACACTAAAACAATCACTTACAACTTGTAATAAATAGCACGTACCGTACCGCTTCGATAATTGTCCGATATCTAAACCAGCTTGTTCGTTGCAGTGATTAGCAACGCTAAAAGTGTTACCAGCATTGCTTGGTTTGCTTGGTGTTGTCGCGAGCTTCCGTGGAATGTTGTTGTTGTTGTTGTTGTTGTTGTTGGTGTTGTTGTTGTTGTTGTTGTTGTTGTTGTTGTTGGTGTTGTTGTTATTATTATCGCCGCTGCGCGCTTTCTTGTTCTGTTCCTGGTCGTTGGATTCCTGTTGTATTCCCCTGCAGTGTGCTGTCAAATGACGACGTTTGCAATTTGGCCAATGAAGACATTACAACTAACGCCATACTTGTAGTTTTCCGGTTAGATTCTAAGTTTATAGAAAGTATATATATATATATATATGTATATATATATATATATATATATATATATATATATATATATATAATATATATATATATATAAACAGTTATACCTAACTGTTCTAACAACAGTTAGGCATATCTCGTCAACGTGGCGCGGACTATATGTTTACATTGAGTACAATGGCAACAAAATCAGTAGAGAAATAAGGAGGTGCAAGCTGTGCTGGACAGTTTGATGTTCATTATCGGTCGGTGGGAGCGGTGAAGCAGAGGCGGCGCCATCGCCCTTCGAACTGAGGTGGCATGATTCGGAAAGTGTACACGTTCAATGAGCAACGGCCGTTGACGTCGGATGACGTCCCTATTGACGGCTACGTAAACGAATTACACGTTAAAGTTACACACGCTGTCATGTGTGTATGCATGCATTTACGCATATATATATATATATATATATACATATATATAATATATATATATATATATATATATGCGGACACAGAGAGAGAGGTGGAAGGACACATGGAGCGGAACTTCATCTTCACGGGCTTGCAGCGACCGGCACTGTAGTTCATTTTTGTTGCTGTTAAGAAGCTGCTGTTGCAGTCGGAGAGGATGGGCTGCCTTCGGACTGTTCCGTCTCGCACCCCGTCGTGAAGATGTAGCGACGGCGGCGCTGCGGACCTGGTGGCAGCGCTCATCGTGCGGTGATCGATTCTTTTCAAATAGATTGAACGGACGGACGGACGGGCGGGCGGTCAGTCAGACAGACAGACAGACGAATCGGCCGAGGATGCGACGACGCTCGCATGCTCACATGATGGGTTGGCGATGACCAGCGGCGGAAGAAAATTCCTGCCGCTGTCGACAACAACAACAGCAGCAGCAGCAGGCACCGCTACAGCAATAACAACAACAACGCGATGACATAGGCCCGGGCGGCGGCCCAGACGAGTCGATCGGATGGCGCTTGGCCACGGGGCGATCACGCACAGCACGCGCGCGAAATAGACACGGGGTGAGTGAGATCAGGATATATCAGCCTGTGGTGTAGGAGTTGGGGGTAGACAGAGGAGAAGGGACTGAAGCAGAAGGAAAAGGGCAACCTGGTGCGACAGGACGAAGAAACTCTTGTCCCGCTCTTCGAAGTCGGCATGCGAGGGCCGATCGGACATCGGACAGCTTCGTCGTCGTCGTCGTCAACGTCCTGCCAACGTCGTCGAGGACCCGTACGACCGGACGAGGTCCCACCACGTTCTCGTCGAGTCTACGAACTGTAGCCGTAGACCTTTCGAAACCCCGTGCGCGCAATGCGCGTCGATCGATCGATCGAGAAAGACGACGCATTTCTATGACTAGACACAGATTGAGCCTTCTCGTAGCGGGGGCGGAAGCGACGGGGACGACATCTCCCGGTCGAACGGGGCGATGCGGATTCTGGAGGGTGATGCTCGTCGGGGCGAGGATGGTCGTCGCCGATGAAGTAGATAGATATTTTTCCTGTTTCGCCCCGTCACTCCCTTATTCCTCTGTTTTCCCGCTTCACCATCTCTCAATCAACCTAGTGGGGTTCCCTTAGGTCGATCGATACCTGTTGCTGCTTATGTTATGCTTGTTGTCGTTGTTGGGGCTGCTGCTGTTGTTGTTGTCGTTGTTGTTGTTGTTGTTGTCGTCGTCGTTGTTGGTGTTTCTACTAGTCGTTGGTCAGCGCGTGCACATACATCCGTGTCATCGAAGATCAACACAGCAAGCAGCTTGTTCCGTTTGTTGTCCACCACTTGTTCCGCTGTTGTTGCTCATACAACCGCTGCTATTTCTGCCGACGACGTTCACTCATCCGCTGGACAGGACCACTCCCTGCCGCTGGTTGACCAAGTGGCAGGCCAACCATCTCCTCGCGCTCGCTCGCTGGCTGACAGACAGACAGATACCGAGACTGGCTAACGATAGAGATAGCTCTCACACCCGCACATAGATACGCACACTCATAGACACACACACTCACTCACCCACACACACACTACTCACGACTCGAGCTGCCGCGTCAATGTAGGTGGCAGTAGCAAGCAAGCAACAACAACAACAATAGCAGCAACAACCGTTGGGGAAGAGGGGGGAGGGGGTAGCAGGTGTAGGGGGTACCTGTAGTAAGAATAGTAATACCCGCAGTACTTGATGTAGCAGGCACACCAATGGTAGCCGTGCGCGATGGTGGCCCACCTGTACATGAGAGGAACCTAGACTGCTAAACACAAATCGAAATGCTTTCACTCTCTCTCTCTCTCTCGCTCTGCTATTTATGCAATCGACCAGATAACGCTGGTTGGCCTTCGTACAAACGAGACGTCAGGCCACGCTGTCGCATCGGAAATCGACCTTAGTGTGACGCCATAAACTAACGGCAGTAGGTGACGACCGATTAGGGCCGATTTTGTCAAGCAGGCGAACGTGTCCAGAGGTGACTTTTTGAAATCAATATTAATCCGGCCACTTTGCACGACATGACCCTGCACAGTAATATTGCTTGTTAATGATATCAGGTTGCATCAAAATACAGCTGTCATAATCGCCACAAAGTAGTAGTAATAGTAAGTAGAAAATGTGTCTGCAAAGAAACCCTGCGTATTGCTATGGCGAAACAATTAAAATGCTCCATCGATTTGCGGTCATATTATATCATGTTCGCGTGGCGTCCGTTTTCTAACATATATATATATATATATATATATATATATATATATATATATATATATATATATATATATATATATATATATACATACATATATATAATATTAGTCACGTTTACTATATAGATAAAAACAGAGCGAATTAAATAAAACACTGCCAATGCACGCATCGCAAACGCACGAATTTGGCTGCAGGATGTGTCGTCGTGTTCGGTTCGACATTGTTCGAACGATGTCTGTTCCCACTAGAATACGCCAAGCTAGCTTAATTGCGCTGTATGCAAATTGAGAAATTGGTGGAAACTAAAACGGCTATGCATAAAGCGGGGGCATCGAATAGCGGCAGGGTAAGGGGTGGGGGGGGTATCGGACACAGGATGTCCGCGTACGTGTGAGTGAGTTTCTTGTGGTGATTCATGAAGGCGACGTGTCCTCATCGCCGACGCACGACATCAAACAACACCGACTGCAGCGAAATCCATGCTGGGCCGCCGACGCCCTCATCTAGTGTTGTCCACCATTGAACCCCTCACTTTACTGCAATATCTTTTTGTCCCCACCATCCTTCTATTTCATTCTCCACTTTTATGCTCGTTCTCAATCATATTGCGTGAGACACGATATTACTTCACCATATGTATCTCGTCTCGATTGAAGTTACAGTCAAATTATTAACTAAGGCGTTGTTTAACCTGGCGTACTCCTGCGACATTTCATTTTGTTTTATTTAGACGACACTTTACTATACACAAGTGTCCATCAGAGCTATGTCGACGGCGTTAGGCTCCCAGGTGCTATGTTTGGCGAATGTAACAACAGCATTCGCAATAATAGTGACGCTGCCACCTGGAGCTCGAGCCTGAGGATGATGATTATGCTACTGCTATTTCTTATGCAGCAGCAGAGATTGCCGTTCTTCTTCCTCAGACGTAGAGGCAACTATGAGGAGCTTGCTCTCTCTCTCTCTCTCTCTCTATATATATATATATATATATATATATATATATAGGTGCGTACGTATACACCGTTCATTCATTGACAAGCGCGTTTGGCACGCAGGGGATAGCGCTGCTAACAGCAGCTACAGCAACGAGATCGTCAACTTAAACGAGTGTCAGGCCTGGTCGGTCAGTTGGCCGCTCACTCACTCACTCGTTCGGTTCGGTTCGAGTCATCGCGTCGCTTTCACGGAGGCCCCGACGCCACCGTCAACACAATAACATCACCGTCGTCAACAATAACGTCAACAACAACAACAACAATAACGTCAACAACAACAACAACCTGTTGCGCTCCCTAGTGTCGGCATCGGCGACACCGATGATGCCATCACCTCCACTACTTCATTGGACGTCTCAAGACAATGATGACCATGGTCAATACAGAACTGATAGTGATGATGGTGATGATGATGATGGTGATGATGAAGATGAAGATGGCAATGACGAGGCTGATGGCGATGAAGCTGATGTTGGTGACCATGATGATGACTGCTATGCGATGATGGTTCGGATGCCGCCAATATTGGCGATCACAGATTCATCGCCTTTGCACATCTATACAAATATGCATACTAGCATACATACATGCATGTTTATTGAAGTATAAATGTATGAGCACAACAACAACAACAACAACAACAACAGCAGCAGCAGCAGCAGAGACTATTACAAATGCATGTGGCAGATTGCAGGACGAACTCTCGCTTAAATTCTATGTAATCGTGTAAAATGTACTCTATATGTGTCTGTCTGTTTGTCTGCGTCGTTTTCGTAAAGTAAAAAAAATGGGCCCACTGTTTGCTCATGATGGTACGTATGGCTATGCTTGCTGGCCTCGGCCACACTCGGTGCCACCTAGTCGAGGGCTGGTGGGGCTGCTGGGGATGGGGCTATTGAGACTGCTGCTGCTGTTGCTGTTGTTGTTGTTGTTGTTGCTGTTGTTGTTGTTGCTGCTGTTGTTGTTGCTGCTGTTGTTGCTGTTGTTGTTGTTGTTGATGCCACGCACGGCAGTTGGGATTACCACGACGATTTGGTTGGCTTGTACTGCAACAGCTCTTCCTGCCACGACAAGAACTGCGTGCGATTAGTCCAGCTGCTATCCCTGACGCGCGCTGGTGATGGTGGTTGGTGGTCTTCGGCTGCGGCTGCTGCTGCTGTGCTGTGGTGATGATGATGTTCATCATCATCATCACGAGACGATCTAGATTGATTCGATGAAGATGTATAGGCCAATAAAGGCAAACACCAGGCCAACCAGCAGCAGCGGCAATAACAACACGAATCTATAACAAGTGACTGCCGGCCGGTCGTAGCTGTGGTCGTCATCATCTTCATGTGGCTGCGGTCGTTGTCGTCGTTGTCGTCGTCGCCGTCGTAATCGCCGGCCAAATATCCATCTATTCGATCTGTCGTCTCATCATGATACACAGCACACCCCCCCCCCCATAGACATCCCCTCGCTCGCTTACACACACACACATATATATATATATATATATATACATATAGATATATATATATATATATATATATATATATATATACATATATGTGTGTGTGTAATTGTGTATACATGTACACCACCCCCACAGTCATCATAGACAAGGCTCGTTCGTTCACTTACAAACGAACGTGTACGGAAGAAAAGCCACACAAGGAGTTCTTGCCGCCGCCACTGCCGCCACCGCTAGCGCGCTGTCATCAAAAAGACCGACCGACCAACCACCGTTCGTTCGTTCTATACATTATAAATACATACAGGCACAGAGAGAGAGAGAGACAGAAAGAGACCCCCTTCTCGCCTCGCAATCACCATTGTGGCTGTTGTTGTTGTTGTGGCTCTGTTATTAGCGCCGTACGCTGTTTATTTCACTGAGACAATAGGCGAAGATGGCATATCGACAAGCGAAAGATGATGGGAAATAAGTTACGCCAATTGGCATATTGATGCTTGTTAACTATAGACAACAATAACAACAACAACAACAACATATCGACAATAACAGTAACAACAACATTAACAGCGACGGTCATAGAGCCGCGAATGATGATGACGATGATGTTAATAACCGGGCGGATACAATTTCTCATCATTCAAGGCCGAAGAGTTCGATCATGCTCATACCATAGACCAGGGTACGTTACGCTACCGCGCGTTAATGAGTCCTTCGGTTGTTGTTGTTGTTGTTATTGTTGCTTTTGATTTTGTTGTTGTTGTTGTGTTGTTGGTGGTCGTGGCGTTGTTAGCGTGTGTGTGTTGTGGTCATCGATTCGTCCGTACAGAGCTCGGTGAGTCAGCTGCCTCTCACTAGCAGCACACGTAGAGAGTCACGGTCATGGCTAACGAGAGCATGAAGAAAACGCTGCGCAATTTGTGTCTTCTCACCAATTAACCACTTCCAACACCTAACTAGTCATCAGACGACGACGACAACAACGACAACGACGACAACAACGACAACATATAGATACAGTGCATTGCCGCTGTCGAAGTTGAGGTTCAGACGGGTAAAGCTCACGTTAGACATGGTGGAGTGCCGAAACATCCCCTCACCACTAGTTGTTCCAGAACTAGCAATATCGGACGAGGAAGCCGTTGCTGATTTTTACTCTGGCTTCCTGGGGTCATTCTTATCATTGTCATTTGACGTGTTGTTAGTGTTCTGTTCTGTTCGTCGTCGTTGTTGTTGTTGTTGTTGGCATTGTTTTAACCGCTTGCAAATCGACAATATAAGCCATAATGCCGTTCTTTCTGTCGAAACTATCTGCCCTAGGGGATTTTTGTCGCTGACCGCATTATGTTGTAGTACTTCTCCTTCTCTCCCTCTCTTTCTCTCTCTCGCACACAAACATGAACAAATGCTTTCGTGTGTCATTGCTCAACTGGCTGCTGCCAAAAAGTAGAAGCTTGATGTCGCCGAGAGGAGGTGAGGGTGTATGTATCAGCTTGGTTCGATTCGTCTTGAACTTCTTTCTCATCGTCGTGGACGGCTAAGAAGGAAACCTCCTAGGGCGGGACGAGACGACGCGGGTGACGGTCAGCGACACCGATAATACGAGCACGCTGCGCCCGTCTGCTTTGTCAACACGCGCTAGCCGAATGCGCAACGCCAACTATATATATATATATATATATATATATATATATACGTATGTTTATAATATTTAATTTTTCCAAAAAGATATCTCCAAACCAATCCAAAGGCTAGACTCTCTTTTAGGCGGTATCAGTCAGCGAATCACGTCCACGTGGTTCGTCTACCTTTTTTTAGACACCTTCTCTTTGATTGCACAAAGCTTCTAGTAGTGATACGGTAACATTGAGTATAAATATTCCACTTCAATGCGACGGCTATTGTTGTGACAGCTTAAAACAACCTAATGCATCTTCCGGATCGTTGCCGTGAGAGTATAAACACCATCTTTAATGATCGATAATGTTACCAGTGCCAACAATAGCAACATTGACTACAAAGAATAGCAACAACAACAACAACAACAACAACAACAATAAAACACTTGGCTGACATGGCAAGTCGTTGGCTTTCATGTGGGGATGCTGCTTGTCTGTGATTGTGGTTGGTGTGCAGTCGTCTACAGATAGGGAGATGCTCAAGGCACCTTGGTGAACGATTCCGCATTCACGCATTCCAGACTAGATCCAGCGGCCGGGCTGCACCGAGATGTCGACTCCTAGAAAATCAATGCCGACCCACAGAAGCACTGGCAGCAGCATATAAATGAAAAAAACACGGCGAGCACAGCTTTTTCTGCACCCGCGCATACCACTTACGTCGCGAGTTACCCGACATCGCTGAACAAGTCACACATATCTCTATCCTATATCAATCAATCACTCTTTCTAGCTATTTCGCGCGGCACTTCCAGAGCTATACGAGTATTATTTGTAAGGGATTTGTAATAGAAGTATTCTGGAGTAATAATAAAACAATGACATGCCACAACACATAGCGAAAGAGAAAGGGGAAGGGAGTAAACGAAGCGGAGAGAAGAAGACACAATGTTTTCTTGTCAAGGACCGGGGAAAGACGAAATGTGTATATCTGTTTTCTTCTATCGCTGGGGTTATAGTTACGTTAATAGTTACTGGTTACGTTACAAACTCTGTAACGAAAACAGAAATCATTTTTTGTTTGAATGTATGCGGTACTCCGCCAACCTCCAATTGTCCATTTTCCTTACATAGTTTTGTGTGCTTTTTGTAAGTTTACAGTTGTAAAACCTTTTTGTTGTTTCTGTTTACGAATTCACAAGTTCGCAAAGGATAAATCACATACATCATCTCTCATCGACATCAACATCACTATGTAAAGGCGGCGTCAGACATTAGTTGTTGGTGTTGATTTGTTGTTGTTTTTTTTTCGGTTTGATCTTTGTTGTCACTACGC
>QVRM01006572.1:0-63257 GCA_003439945.1 Dermanyssus gallinae | reverse complement strand
TGAGTTAAAAAGAGGTCGCAGGAGCACCGGATGAACTACGTTCAAAACGCCCAAAACGGCAACTGATTAGGAAAACGTGGAAAAGGTGCGGAAAATCGGTTGGCCGAGATAGCGAGTGAACATTAGGGAGATAGCGGAGGCCTTGGGAATCAGTTTTGGGTAGTGTGCATTTCATCCTGCACGAAAACTTGAAGATGAAAGAGCTCAGAGACAATCGCTGCCGCATTTGCTCAACCAAGGCCAAAAAACGCGCCTGTTTTCGCTTCACAGCGAAATTTGGCCAAGATGTCGAACAATCCGTCGGATTTTTGCGCAGATTTCATGACCGTCGATGAAAGCTGGGTCCATCACTACACTCCCGAGACCCAAGAAGCATCTTGCCAATGGTGTGCACCTGATGAAGGACCTCCGAAGAGGATGCGGACAACGGCATTGACCGGAAAGGTGATGGCTACAGTTTTTTTAAGACCAACGTAGAATAATGCTGGTCGACTACCTTGAGAGCGGTAAAACGATCACAGGAGAATATTTATGTTGTTGAGAGACTGTTGGACTGCCTTTAGCAAGAACTCATCGTGAACGGCCCGCTTTGCAGAAGAAGGTTGTCCTGTTTCACCAGGACAATGCTCCTGCACACAAGTCCCGGCAAGCATCGGCAAAACTGGCCCAACTGAGGTTCGAACTTATTGAACAACCTTCCTATTCTCCAGACCTGGCCCCCTCTGATTATTTTCTTCGGACATTTGAAGAATAGTCTCGGTGGAAAGCGTTATGAGTTAATAACATTTTGACAAATATATTCAACCCATCAAATATATATATATATATATATATATATAGCATGTGGGAATAGCACTGAAATACACAGATACTCTGTCGTCATGGGTGTGTTTGTGTATTATTTGGAGAGGATAATTATCACATTATTTGAAATCGTTCCTTAACGAATACGAGTTATTTCAAGAGTATCTGCACATAGTTGAATTGCTCGTCTACGTGCGTCATGCGTCCGCTCGGAACGCAAGACGACTCAAATCACCGCTGATGGACTGGTCGGCATTTAAGCTGTATTGGGCAGGCGACGTGACCAAGGAGAACTACCGGAAGCCTTTTGTTGCTCATTTACATAATCCAGAGCACAAATGAAAGCAAGGACCAAAACTAACTATAAAAAAAAACAAGTCACGACCTTGGGGGAGAGTCCCACTGATTCAATACAGCTAGTGCGTTACGTATTTAATTCATCTTCCAAAACCACCCTGTCACGTGTGCATATATATATATTCTATCTTATATATATATATATATATAATATATATATATATATATATATATATATATATATATATATGATATATATATGTATATATATATGTATATATATATACTATATTATATATATATTTATAAGCATGTATCCAGATACTTTGTCACTGTGGATATGCCCGTATATATATATATATATATATATATCATGGTCTATTATAATCGTATGTACTTATTATAAGGCATGAGGGAACCGATCATACTGGTGTGTTCGGCGGAAACTTTGCATAATCTGAATGACATCCGACGCAAGCTAGCAGAATGCAAAACACCAGATTAAAAAATTCATAAAAATCGATATGCTGTTATGTCTTCCGTTGAAGCTTTTACGTGCAGGACCGTGAAATTTTGCGATTGCGAACAAAAATGTACGCCCCAAAGACTATTCTCAAGACTAAACCTTTCGACAGCCATAGTTGTTAAATTTTACGTTAAAGCTTCCCCGTTCAGAATTGTAAACATTTGCCAAAACAATTTCGCCCCCTCCTTCCATTGGGAATACTATATTCTTGCCGAGTTCTACTAAACCTCAAAATATGTATCTAATTTTGTCATACGCCCTTGCTGAGCAGGCCAAGATCCTAGCAAGTATGCAGGCCTTCGCTTTCGATATAACTGTCGAAAAAGCTTAGCTACTAACGTAACGCACCACCATCACCTCTGCACAACATGATGGACATTAATTGCTATTTGAGCGTACATTTTTGGCCGTAATGGCAATATTTTACGGTTTCTACACGTGAAAGCTTCAACGTTAGACATAACAACATACATTTTTTACGATTTGCAGGCACGATCAATTCCTTCCCTTTCACGCGTTCACTGGTTCTCTCTCAAACGTGATTTGCACAACTAGAAAAAAAGCAGAATAACTACTTTTATAAATTTTATCGTCTCTACTAAGCAAGGCGCTTGCGCTCCCGCTTTCCATGGGAAAATTATTTTCCAGCCAAGTCCTACCAAACCTTAAAATATGTACATATGGTTATGATAACTCTATATATATATATATATATATATATCTATATAGATATATATATATATATATATTATATATATTATATATATATATATATATATATGTATATATATACAACGTCTTTGGTTTGGCCGAGAGTTATACCTTTAATGCAAGCGTCTCGACTACTGTTGATTACTTAATCTGGGAGGATTTAGGATTTTATTTACGCAAGACAGTGTGTTCTGTTTTTGGGTAAGTTAACGAGTATCTTCAATCGGATCGCATTGGACAACGACAACGCCGCTTAATACTCACTATTCTCGTGTATTCCTGTGAAATTGTGTTTATCTTCAGAAGATGTAATTCATGTTTACTGACGGTTATTGGCAAGAGGGATCTGAAAGACTTGCCATTGGTCTAAGCACGGAGGATTTCAAGCTACAAAATGTTAGAACACGGACCAGGGACTACGGCGATGACTACACCTGAGTGTGCGTTAAATTCTCGAAAGGCGGTCTTTTAGAGGCGGTCGGCCGTCAGTTTATCGGACATCGCAATGTGACCAGGTAACATTGCGTGCCTACCCGAGGAACGTCCACAAACGCCGCGGTCCGCGCTTCCAGCAGAACCTGATGTCGCCTTTCTTAGGTGCGACCACAGCTAAGCGCAGATGGCGGATGATTTGACCAAGGTTGGGCATGTGATATATTAGGGCTTTCCATCTGCCTCTGTTTCTTTGGTGCAACGATACTTGCCTTGCTGAAGAAGAAAGATGGAACATTATGAGCGTCTGCCTGTTTTGTCGGCCAATGACAAACTAGAGCTCTTTGGGGTCTTGTTTTCTTTCAAAGTCTAGCAAACGCCTTAAACAAGTAGAGAGAGAGAAGTTAGAGTTTATCACGGGTCGTCTTCAGAGAGTTAGGGTATACATAAGATTTTTTTATTTTGAAGTCCTTCTTCTCCTTCACTCGGTTAACGCATTTGCCTAGGGAGGCCGAATCCCTCGACCTCTCGGATAATCGTCTAGTCGTTAACTAACTGGCTGGCTCCCGGACAGTTGCAGCGTCTCATTAACATTTACACGTCTTCCAGCACGCGCTCTCAACTTAACTCATAGTTTAGAAAGCGGGCTCCAAAGCAGTTATTATAACTAGGTGCGCAGGGATGTTTTTGTGGCATCCGGGTATCTCAAGCATTACCTTGACCATGCCGGCTGAAGGCACTTGGGCTTGTGCAGCTCAAGACCTACCGTCTTTAAGATCTGCTATTTTTGGTTTGCTTAAATTTGATGAGCCGGAGCACGGCAAGAGGCCAAGTAGGCGAATCCTCATCCCGTATGAATGAAAGCGGGCCATGTTCCTCTGCGAGGCAACAAACTGGTTAGCCCCATCTACAGTCAAATTATAGGAAATACGCCTGCACAGGATATTCTAATGGAATTCACATGTGAACACTTAAAGCTCTGGACGGTCTGGGCCTCAAAACAACAGGCTCACATAGTATCGGGCGTGCTCTCAATGCGTAGTCGGCTGACCGAGAATTGATTGCAATTTTGCGTCAGAAACCTTTGCCATGTATTTAGAGCAGAAGTGCAACATTTGTTGTCAACTTCATTAAGCTAGGCTACCTTGGATTTAGATAACATATTAAAGTTTTGGCCATCAAAGGTTTATTTAATGTGAACACTTTGCCTAAATAATTACTTTACCAATGCTACATAAAGGAAAGGTTATACGAAATAAAATTGCACTGCATATATATATATATATATATATATATATATATATATATATATATATATATATATTTCGAGAGTAATATTGAATTACCTATATACTCAGTTACCATGGGCGTGTCTGTGTATGTCTTTTGTGATTTGACCTTAATAGCATGATAAGCCGTGGACTATACTGGCTCTAAAAATAAATCAGCATGAATACGCATGGTGCTTATTGTAAAATAATTTAGAGCGTATCCGTTAATAAACATAATGGCATCTACTTTTCTCACTTTCAGACCTAATTGCTGAAACGTTTTTACTAAACTTACTTACGTAGTGGAACGTACTTAGCGATACGTTATCATGCCAAAGTCATCTGCGTATAGAATGAGAAATGTATCTTATTCCTATCCTGAAGCTTCGTTCATTGGTTTCTGAGAAGTTCTGTTTGCGTAAGGGTCAACAGCTTCGTGATGACTAGCTCATAGTAAACTAAACTACGAATTTTTCAGCATATTTTAGTTTTTGTGTTAGCGTTAGCTGCCGAACTAAATCAAGAGGGCAAGACCGGTACCAACACCTCATGTTTGCAGATGTTTTGTTTATTCGTGTATCTATTAGGTTCTTATTTTAGGGAGCGCCGTGCCATAGGTCAGAGTAATATGTCCTCGAGAATCGCGCAGCTTCCCGCGTGTAAATCGCCTTTTATTTCTACATGTCCTTAAATTTGCTTGAAATGAGCTAAGTAACAAGTCTAGGAAAAGTACGAATGTTCTTCGAAGCTGATTTTTCTGCAATTTGTATTCATATAATCATTAATAAATAGCTGCAATTGACGGGCATTATGGTTACGCCTTAGGCTTTAATGATCAATCTACCTTCCCGTCCCCGAGTGCGAGATGCCTTAGCCTTGACGAATCAGAAATTAATGCAAATGTCTCTGGCGCAATGAAGGCCATGCTGTTAGTGAGAAAAACGAAGGCCTTACGCCATCGTATGGCTGCCTAGGCATACAAATGCCACATGCCATATGCAAGGTGGGACTAAGCGCTCAAAATTGTTGCGGATCAGGACTAGTATAATAAGTAGAACGTAGTGCAAAATAGCACGGTAAATCGCTCTCTTGTTTTCTGGTGCTCTTGATCAGAACATCCGAATATGGCCGTATCTTAAATTCGGGAAGTGAGTCGTCGAAGAGACAAGTGGTATTTTGTTCTATCCCAGATGTCAAACGGCTCTAGGCCGTCAAAATTGCCGTAGACTTAATAACTTAATAAACAACTTAATTGGGGGGTTGGGATGGTAATGCACCATCTCTTTTATTGAGACATCTGTGTTTCCCGTTTTTTTCCGATCATGGTCGATTTTTAGTCCACTTCGGCATTCACCCTGTTTAAATTGGGAAGTATGGAAACCAATTTAGGAGTGGCCGGTCTGGGTCTCGAACCCAGGCCTACCAAATGCAAGGCAAAGGTTTTTGCCACTAAGCCATCTTGCTATTCGTGAACTACGTTTAAATTAAATCTTCAATTGACGTGCCCCGCTACTGCATCGTGCGGTGCGACAAGAGCCGACGATAGTAACGGCAGCGGGAGCGGGGGTAGTAGCGAGGACGTCACGGAGGACGGATGATATCTAGTTCAGCGCAAACGTTGCTTACGGTGGCGCCAGCGTTAGTGTCAACAAGAGCAAAGTACGCCGGGTCACCCATCCCGCATGCCGCGGGCAGGGTGCGCCGGTTCCGATCCGGGATAGCGGAGTAACACAAGACAATGCGCTGCGTCTTCCTTTTCTACGGTCGTCGTTGTCGTTCTTTGCAGTTTCGTGTGGGTTCCCACCTCCCGAAAGCCTACACCCCCTACACACACACTCTGTTGTGCGTATGTATGATGATCAGGGGTCGCCGCTTGAGTTGTGTCGCAAGTAACACAAGTCCTCTGACGATTCTTATTCTCTCCGTTCTAGTCCCTCTGGTGGTTTCTTTGCTTGGTCTCCGCTCGTATTGTCTCGTCAAACCGTCAACCCGTTTCCGCCACCATCACTACCACCATCATCGTAACCAGCATCATCATATTTGCAATTTGAGATATCCTTCTTTTTTCCTGTGTCTATGTGTTTCACGCGCTCGCCAACGAGACATCATCACTACTGCAACAACAACAACGACGACTATAAATACTAGTGCGACCCACTAAACCTCAACTGGGACGATAGCACTTAGAGGGGGACACACATTGTATCGATGATGACGCTGTGCATTACAGCCGCAACAAAGGGAAGCAAGGAAGCAAGCAAGTGCCACGAAAGAGAAGCGACACCGGACATTACAAAAAAAAACCCACTTAACAAAAACCAAGAGTCACAATCCTGGGGGCACCACGGGAGTCGCCTGTTTCGGGATGGTCCAGGGATCTTACTGAGTAGGTGTCGATGCTCGTGCACTCGTGTTTCTATGCGTACAGGGCCCAACACTTTACCACGTTCCAGACGTGTGTGTGCAGTTTGCGCATAGCGAGGCTTGTAACGTGTGGGATAGTAGAAGTAGTAGTTGTAGTTGTCGTTGTGGTTTTTCTTGGATCTCGACGACGATCGAGACGAGAGTCTCAAAAGGCTAGGGGTGAACGTTACGAACATTTTCTGCGTTGATATGTTTCTTAGACGTGTTGGCTTCGGCCAACTCAGCTGCATGCCCTGAGTGTGGGCCGCCTCCGCACCGACCGTAGATGGAGCTGAGACGCGGCGCGGCCTAGGCTAAAAGGGGGATAGTACGCTAGTCATGGTTGCCATTCGCCGGGGTGTCGATGATTCGATCACTGTTGTTGGTCGAATCGTTTTCTAAGCGATGCTCTTTGGGAATAGATGATAAGCCATACAGAAAATCCTAGGTATCCCAACATGTCCAGCTTAAGCCCCTCTAAGCAACTATGTTATTAAGGGCTAACATGTGATCACGTTTGGTGTACATGTCAAGCTGCTAAATATCGATGAATCTAACGCGTTGGTCACGATGGCGTTCCACACGACCATGAGTCCCCGTTTTAAAACGGGTAAGGATTTGGCCATCCAGCTCTTGCCGTGAAAGAATAGTGTTGTTGCTGTCGCGGTAAGTGTTGTAGGTCATTATGAGTTATCAATGCTATCATAATCGAATGCATTTTTCCATCAATTGATTCCTAGCCGGCTACGATAAGGACTCCAGTTCTATCAGACCCTATCGTCGTCAAACATTCCTCATTAGCGAAATTTGTTTGAAAAAATGTACGTTGCAGCATTGTGTCTGTCGTAGACGTTGCCGCCGTTGTTTACTTTCAGTGTGCTTTTGTTGTTGAGGTTTGTTGTTGGTGTTGTTGGTGTTGTCGTTCTTATCGTTGTTGTTGTTGTTGTTGTTGTTGTTGTTGTTGTTGTTGTTGTTGTTGTTGTTGTTGTTGTTCTTGTTGTTCTTGTTGTTCTTGTTGTTCTTGTTGTTCTTGTTGTTCTTGTTGTTCTTGTTGTTCTTGTTGTTCTTGTTGTTTGTTGTTGTTGTTGTTGTTGTTGTTGCTGTCGCTGTTGTTGTTGGTTGCTGCTGCTGTTGTTGTTGTCGTTGTTGTTGATGTTGTTGTTGTTTCTTGCTAAATTATTTGTGCATGTAAGGGTGTGACATGTCGTGTGCTTGTGTATGCTACGTTGACAGAACGACGCTGATACAAGCACGTTTCGGTATGTGCGCTGTGCTTGTCAACAGCACGAGGGGCGGCTTCTGGCGGCCCAGCTAATTGGCGACCCAGCTATTCAGCAGCACAGTTGTCTAGATTGCACATTCCGGATGTGTATCGTCCTCTTTTCAATGCCGATAGCTCAAAAGGACAAAGAAGGACAGGCCTCCGCCGAATTCCATCAAAAGTTTTCGAGCCAGAAAGCCTCGTGTCTCTCTTCGTGCTATCCATCGAGCAATTTTTTTGTGGAGTCTCGGTTGGCCGTACAGAATCGCATGGAGGGACTTGGCAGCAAGCTTAAAGTCTTTTATAGCAATGCATATGTTACGTCTGAGTTTTCGTCATTTCTGGTTTTTTTTTAACGAATTTAACGGCTTGTTGTATACATTGAAATGTCCAGTTTCAAATGTTCCACCCAAATACCAACAAATTTTGTCTTAGCCGCCAGTGGATTTCCACTACGCGGCAGATCTTAGATTATTTCATATATATATATATATATATATATATATATATATATATATGTAACACAACTCATTTGATACAACAGCAAAAACGGAGGCCATGAAATTCCGCAGACGCGGTCAGCCAACCACAGCGGACACAATTTACTTAAATGGTCAATCATTGAAGAGCGCACATATTTTTAAAAAGCTTTGCCGCTGTGTTTAAATGGAATATTCGTCTGAAAAAAAGGGGAGGGTACTCCGAGGGTTTTTGCGTGTGGCAAAAACTGCTAGTAGTTTGAGTGGCGGGTACCACTCACTGGGTTACTGCGGGAATCTGTTCTGGATCGACCTCATAAATCTGGAGAGGCCTGTGTTTCTGATACGCTAATAGTGTTTCTACCAGAGCCTTTATGACCTGCGGGAAAAGAGGAGGTACTCTAAGGCGGTCCATGGCGACCTTATATGGTAAGTTCCATGGGTCCGCTTGGATCAGCTCAATCAGTGCCTTTCATGTTTTCCTCTTGGACGCATTTTTAACGCTCCTCAACTCCTACCGACGTTGACGATATATGTTCTGTGGGACACTGAGTGTGGCCCGAGCTTCTCGCAAGGAGTCGGTTAAGGCCCCGGTTTGTGCACGTCGTGCTAGCACGTGGCTACGTGCCAGCACGCGTTGCTACACGGTTAGCCTTGATACACTTTCTCCGTGCCTCCTCAACCTCTGAGGTTCACCAGGCCCTAGGTGATCGGCAAGTGCTGGATCCCAGAAGACGTGACCGTAGCTTTCGGCCTCTCGCATCTGTTTAAGATAGCACGTTTAAAGGTCTTATCGAGGTGTTGCATCTGCCAAGTGCACCGTCCAGACGATTCGGAGCCGCGCGTTGGTTGGCAAAACCACTGAAAATGTCACATAACGGTGATCGCTGCGCGATTCTTTACTTGTCTGAACTGTTCATGATGTTAAGAAACGTTGGACCTCGTCGTTGGTAAGTGTAAGGTCTACGTGAGACATTTGTGACCCTCGCTTGGAACGTTGGGCTGATTGCACAGATGGAGGCTGTGCTGGGCTGTCTAGTTCATGAGAAAGCCTCAGGCCGAATCGTTAAAATCTTCTGCTTTTATCAAGGGCTTTCTGGCGTGTTTTCAGATGGAGGTCCCTAGGGCCTCTAAAAACGAATCGGAATTTTCGAGTGGCCTATATGGCGAGATATTGTAGCTATAAAGTTCTAGTGGTCAGTTGCCAAGTTTCACCCGTGTGAACGCCATATCTATTTTGTTTCGACCAATAGTGAGGGACGGGTCCTGGCCCGTCCAGCATATAGCGGTGTCCCGAGCACCATCCGTTCTGTCTCCTGGCTAGTATTTTGTTGGGCTAAGATAAATACATAGATAAATTGTTTCCTTCTTTGCTATTTGTGTGCGGGCCCGCTGGACCTAAAGGCAGCCCATACTATCCGCCCTGTGGCCCGGTACCCTGCAGACGCTGCAGTAAGCTACCGGCTCTCTGCAGTCCCGAGCAGTGTGCTCTCCTGAACCGCATAGGCGACAAAGCATGCGGACCGCCTTTTTCGTCGAGTACGGGTCGGTTCTGTGCCCTGGCCGTTAACAGTTATCGCAGATTGAAAGACGTGTCCACGTGTTGGGTCGACAATCACTCTTGGACCCGTATCTCTCGGCGAGCTAGAATGCGTTGAGCAACTGATTTGGTACAAAGCAGCGCGAACCGCCGCAAACTAGACCGACATTGTTGGGAGTCCGAAATCTGTAGGAGGATATGTTGGGGGATTTAGAAGAGCCTACGAAGATCGACCTTGATCTTCGATGACGTAAGAAGCGGGTTAATGCGCCAGAGTGCGACCGTTGCGGAGTCCTCCGTCGGGCCTGGAATCCGCCTGGTGGCCGGCGACCTCGGTAATAGTCTTAGCCACAGATGTTCTTTTCCCAGGAGTGGTTTCCTTCAGGCAAATTACCAGATCACCTTTTTTGTCCTCACGAAGCCCCGCAATGCTGAACTAATGTCTGTCCAATCGGCAAAATGGTTTTTGAGGGGTTTTGCAAAGGTTCGACCCTCCCCCACCAGGTAGAACGAACTCCGTACGTGGTCAGACGTCGTCTATGTTTTATACTAACATGCCCAACATTTGCTTTTGTAAAAACAGTCGCAGAATTTAGTAGCGGACATTTGTCGATGAGTCTATGTCATGTTAACCTTATAGTATCGTTCCGCTCAGTTGAAAAGGTCCGTAGTGGGCTGAATCGGGTCAATTCCACTCGCTTTGCCAATCAGCAACGCAGCTCTCAAAGATGCGTGCTTTAGCATGGGCCTACATGTTGCTGTCTTCGTACTTAGTTTATGCAGTTTCTCACATGCTCGGTCCGTTGTTTGCCTGTCACCTGCAGTCTGTACGGAAAGCAGCGTATATATATATATATATATATTAACCTAATGGTTTGTGTCATCCTTGTTAATCTGTGTGGAACATTCACGTTGGTTCTCCCACGGACAACGCTAATATGCCGTACTTTTGGCCTCACATTAGGCCCGCTATGCTGCACTGCGGTCTAATATATTAACTCCCAACATACAGCGAAGGTAATTATGTTCGCGTCAGCCGCCGTCGATCTCCAGCTACACGTAATGTCAGGCGAGGCTACAACTACAGCATCTATAGATGTTCTGTCACAATTAAATCGACGATTTTGTGAGATAATTTGATTTGAATGTCGTTTCCAAGGGTTTCTGCGTTGAACGAATACTATGAGATAAATAAGGGGGCTTGCTCTTCTAGCCAAGGCTATACGGTAAATCACAGTTTTTTTTTCCAGAAAAGCCGATCTCGAGGGAACTAGAGTTATTTTAATAAGACCATTACGTCATCTATGCATAGGTGTGTCCACATAGGTAATTAAGAGGATGGCATTTCGTGGTTTGCGGCAGGGTTATGTAGATCGTTTTTGAATTTGATTGCTGGCTGTGCGAGAAATGATTTAACACTAACCTGGTGCGAGGAGTAACTTAAACTTAACACTAGCAAGAAGAGTTAAAATAATAATTGAACAATACGTCAATGCTTCACCCGTTTGGCACCAAAGAGTGGCCACGCTTCCACGGTCTACACTTGCACTGAAGGCTAAGGTCACGCCAGCAATTACCCTTTGGCTCTATGCAAGATTTCTGTTCTCTCTGAGCTGGCCTTAGAACGCCTGCGTTATTTTTTATAGTTCCCTGTCTCGCCCTTTTATCGACTCGGAAGTAACTGAAGCAATGGTAAGGCGCCGCTGGGTAAGGCCTCCGGACCTGACCTAGTGGTAAACGAACATCTTCGGCAGGCCACGTTGTTAGTGCCGTGTTTCACTGCTCTTTTCAATGAAGTGCTTAGAACATCCCAATTACCCGTGGAATGGAGGACCAGTCTTCTAGAGGGGTAATATATAAGCTTCTGTCCGGCCATCGGTCGGAAACTACCGGGGCACTTCCTGAGCAGCAACACGGATTCAGAAAAGGCAGATCAACAATGTCTGCGTGCGCCGTGCTTCTAAACTCGGTGAATCGTACACTTCGTGTCAGGGGGAATTATCTATTCGCCGTGTTCGTGGACTTCAAGGCGGCCTTTGATACGGCCTCGCGAACGATCATCCTTGACAAGCTGGCACATAGTGGAGTCCCACTGAGCATGCTAGAGCTTCTAAGAAGCATCTTGCAAGAGGGACTGGTAATAATAGACGATGGGGTTGCTGAGCATGCGCCGATCACTCAGACCACCGGAGGTGCTCAGGGTGATAACCTGAGTCCTCTGTATTTCTCAATGTTGGTAAGCGATCTCCCGGCGAAAATACATAGTCGGCATTCACAAGTGGAAACGCTTATGTTGCCGATGATTTAGTATTGTTCTCCCAAAGTCGCTTTCGCTTGCAGCAGTCGCTTGTAACTCTACAGGGCTATGTAAACCGGAACAAATTGGAGATCAATGCGAGCAAGACACAAGCGATGAAATTCCGACGAGGAGGAAGACTGGCCAAAAGCGATGAGCTCCGACTGAATTCAGAAATAGTCAAAATCGTTCCATACTTTCCCTACCTGGGGGTCGTGTTTTCTTCACGTGGCACAAGCTTCTCCAGGCATGTTGAAGAAAGAGTCCGAAAAGGCCTACAATCCTTTTACAGTGTCAAGGACCCATGCAGACTGTCGATGGAGATTGCGGTTAAGCTGTTTAACCTGAAGATTGCACCCACAGCATCTTACGGTGTTCAGGTGATCTGGCCGTATCTCACGAGATCGAACCTAAGGGCGTTTGATCAATTTAAAGCCAGTTTTCTAAAGAAAGCGTTGAACGTCCACCGCACTAGCCTGAATAGGTTAGTGTACTTATTGGCATCGTCGCCGTTATTCGTTGAGGACTTACAGAGGATGTACAACCTGCCGAAGACGACGGTTTTTAGAGAACACGTCTTAGACTGGGAGAATAAAATGGCCTACATCGACTCGCTGTTTTATGAAACGAGAGCAATGACGTCGGATTTGTGGAGAGCCTGCAGTTATGAGAACCGGCATCTAATCACCAGATTTGCCGTCCACGGCTTCCATCTGAAGATCTGTGCGCGCGAGAAGTTTCATGAAATCTCGGCGCAGTGTATGTGTAAATTTGTGGCTGCCCGTGTGATCTATGTCACCTTCAGCGTTGTGAAAGAGCAATTCCGCTGTCTCAACTCTGGAAATGCGATGTCTATGACGTATATTCGTAAACCAATCATTGGTTAATAAAACTACTACTACTACTAATTTTTGACAGATGTAGCGCCCAGCCCAACTGACTATGTCCTCAATATAAATTACACAAATAATTACGCGTTTGTCTTAAGCATGGAAAGACCATATTTACACTGTTGAGTAAGTAAAGAAACAATATGAGTAGTAGTGTCTAGTAATGTCTTTCCACAACTTGAGAGTACGCGTACTGATCATGTTCATCTAGTTTTAGGGCATAAATGGCTCGTCTACTGCAGAGAGCTACTGCAGCCTCTCAGCACGAATGTTTCGAGTGCGTACATGCAAAGAGGAGAAGCACACAAAGTACACCCTATAGTCAAATACTGCAGGTTTAAGCTTTGCGCAGGTAGAGCAAACAAGTTCGTAAGCCTGGTGCAATGTCGAACGCTCGCTTCTTCGTTAGGGTACTCACATATACAGCGGTGCGCCGACCACCTTGAGGATGATGAAAAAGAATGTCTTGGTCTGTCAGGGTCTGCGCCTGTCACTATAATATCACGAAGAAGTTAGCTTCCGACAAGGAGCTTACTTGATCCAACACCATCCTGCCGGTGAGTCTAGCAATAGATGCTTTCACTAAAGGGGCAAATATTTCTGTAGTCTTTTGCTAAATAGAGGGGCTCTGGCAGTTATGTGACGGGTGGCGTGTCGGGCAAGTTTCCCTTAACCCTTTTCTGGATATAAGCTTAGTTCCGTGACTGATTTGAAGCCACTGCTAAGTGCCTTTGCTCTGCCAGTAAAATTGAGCCGCTAACGCTTAGCGCGCGTTTGTGGCAATTGTTGAAACGTACATCTATTGGTAATAAATAGAGGACTACATAACGGGCTACAACCGTCATTGCACACCAATAACTACGTGCGTGCGAGCAATAATGGTAACTCAGACGCATCTGGGATGTTATACCAATCAGAAAATCTTGGCGCCGGCGACAGAGCCATTTGATGCGGCCAACCTTTACTTCTGTAAAGTGGCGGACACTGAACCAGTCGACGCGACGATCAACAAAACGACCTACTTTGAGTAAAGTGTTTTAAAATTATGCCTTTTCCTTAATAAGTAATGGGGCCCAGCTTAATGGCCTAGTTGGAGTCGAATACACGATCGTGGATGCCTGATGTTACCAAGGCTATAGTGTCGGGTTAAAATTGAGACACATTTTTAAAGTCTGTCCGTCGTGTGTGGGATGTGTTAACCCCAACACTGCAGTAAGCAGGAGTCCATTGATTATCGCCTGCGTCCCGCCGCATAATTTTGATATTCGTATATCAAATATTACATATTTAATACAAGAATATCAAAACGGCCAAGCATAGTTTTTATTCTGACGGATCGGATAAGCTAGATCGAGCGCCAGTACACGCCAGTAGCACGCCAAAGGCCCAGGCAACGGACGTATACATTTTACGCCAGCCATATTCAGGGGTTTTAGTACCCTATAGAAGTTGATGGATGCATTCCCTAAGTAAGTTGACACATTAGGCTAAAAATCAATTATATGTCGTTTGAGTACGGTTGATGAGTTATTTGCCTTATGAGTAATTTGTATCTATATCAACTAGATTGAAGTGCCACAAAGACGCTGTTTGTAAGGGGAAGAGGTTAGATGACAATGTGATATTCAGAATGTAAGTGAAAGTAAAGACAGTGGACTAGCGATTACCGGGACTTAACTTTTTTGCGTGTCTAATGTGACAAACATATTACAGTAGGCCGTAATATGGCTTGTAAGATTAATAACCGCGCGCACAATTAGTTAAGCCTAAGCCTATTTACGACATTCCTCGCGGTAGATTGCCATTTAGAGCTGCCAAAGCAAAACCCATGGAATGTCGCGGTATAGCAGCGTTCCAGCAGTCTTATTGCGAAACTCATTCAGGTAACTGTAAACACATCTAGGCTTTGCCTTAAGGGAAACAGGCGTTCCGGTAAACAACACTGACCTCAGATCCGCAAAGCAAAGCCAGTCGAAAAATGTGCCAACTTTACAATGTTTATCATTTAGAACCGCGTCATACATGTACCTACATGACTAGACAGACAGTTAAATAAAAACAATCAAATATTACAACCTGTCTTTAATGTTTATATATATATATATATATATATATATATATATATATATATATATATATTAGGATGTTTGGTTTTCTCTATAAGAGGTAGCAATTCTCCCTTAATTGTTTAGTCACAGGAAGTGCTAATTTAAAATCTCTGATATAGCGTTTATTTAATGATTGATTACATACAGTCTACAGATGTTCTCAACGCATGTATCGAGTAATCATTCAAGGTGGAATAGTGCTAATAACACTAATACTGTTGGCAGCAAACAAGCTGGGTACAATCTTTCTCTCTTTGGTGTAATATGTGCGATCCTACACATGTTTGACATGATGCCACCTCGTTTTGTTTAACTTTTTTGAAGAGTCAGACTTGATTTTTTAAACGATTTGGACAAAACGCGGTAGCTATTTATGCGCTAGAGGTGCGCCGCATTTATGGGCGAGTTTGCGCTGAAACCTTCTATGTGTCCGTATTAATCCATCCTGATCTATCTTCTAAGCAGGCCTCCATACGGGGTATGCAAACGGAAAAAAATGATACGACGGTCAAGAGCTTTATGTAAAGCGCGTAAATCGTGCTGCCCAATCGGTTCGTTGAGATAATCGCAAAACCACGATGTGTTCCGAGTCCCTGAAATGATAGATGTAATACCACCATTGGCTGCTAATGTTGCAGCTTTGTATTGTTCTGTCTAAACTGAAACGCGGGCATAAATTGCCTGGAAGCTTTATGTCAAGATCTTTTTTGGCCAACCCTGAGAAATCATTAGGCGTGGCCTGAAGGAAAGTACTCTCCTCAGAAGTTTCGAACTTTTCCTGGTAGATCTAAATGCCATCCGGGTATATCTTGTATGCTATCTTAGCGGCGCGATCACATATTTGACTACTGAGTCGATATATAAGATGAACATGAGTGGTTCTAAAATTGTCCCTTGAGAACGCCCTGAAGTAGCAGAGCCAAGGCTGGCCAAAAACGACGCGTTTGACTTTGCCCGAAATGTTCGTTCATGCAGAACGTCACGTATCAAGTGATAATCATTTTCGCTCCAACACCATATCCAATAGCGAGCAACTGGTCATTGGAGACCGTTTAAGTTAACGTAATTCCGACTAAATCAATCAAGTCGTCGACCTGGTCGAAAGTTACCGAATTGACAATGTGTGCTACCATCTACCACGCGGTTTTTGGCTGGACAATATTAAAATATTATAACACGTATTTAAAAATCGACGGACTTTAAGTAAGTCCAAGGCTAATTGAATTGAAATTGGAAGCTCATATATCGATGATCGGGGGAATGAATACTCCGACTTACATTTTACTGCTGCATGTTCAATGGTATCAGAAGAGCTGGATGCCTAACTATCTTACTAAGCGTTTAAGTTAGAATCGTTAATTCTTATCACTCTTATTGCACCCATGCAGAAGATCTAGAGCGGCTGAGGCATTTACGAATATTACGACCACTAACAATTTCGAGAAGCTACTGGCCTGGTGGCTCAACTGAAAGCTATTTCTTTTATCGATTTCTAGGCTGCAAAAGCAGATAGGATATTAAGATTAAGGCAAATATCGAAAACCGAAAATCGAAACCCATAATTGCCGAAAAGCTAGGATATCATAAGGTCACTAGTGTAAGGATTCTTATGTAGGATATTGCTCACTAGAACACACTAAATTAATATTAGGTTAATCAGAAAGCTCTGTCGGATTGGTAAGGCAAGTTCAAAAGTTTTTTTATGAACGACACCACCTAAGTCAAATATAGTTGCACCGCGTATTTCCATACCTATCCTGTAACTTGCGCGTTCGCTGACCAACTGCTTCGTTAACGATGGATTCGCCGATACTGTTTATGGGACGTCGAGGGACCCGACGCACTGCACAAATCGCAGGTGTATTAGGTATATCTCCGTCACAGAGATCACTCCACCAGCGCTGCCTGTTCACCACAGTGCACTTCGAAGGAAAACAAATCTCTCACAAAGGCACTGCGGAGCTTGGCTAGTACAATACGTCCACACTCTCTGGCTGCTAAGCGGACACTCGCTGATTGTCGACTAAGTGCCGGTTTTTATACCTCGCGGTAATGTGTTCGTCTATGCTTTCGTGTCTATAATCGACTGGCGTCCGAAAAAAAGCCAATTAGGGCCTTATAGGCTGAAAATTATTGAGCCAAATGTTGATGAATCGCGGCAATTGTTAGGCGGCCAGACTGTAGTCCCGATTCCCGATTTTGACCTCACGTTGCTTTCGAGCCGCCAAAAGCCGTAGATCATTTCCATTAAATCCAGCGGAAGTAAACGAAATTCGTGTTCGGTAAAAAATTATACAGCCTACTGTCATGTCGCACGACTAGTGCTGGTGTACTCACTCAGATGTCGCCCGCAGACTAGTAAGTTGCTACGGCATTATATATATATATATATATATATATATATATATATATATATATATATATATAAACAACATTCGTTCCAGCTTAGTGTCGACTCTAATCGAAAATAGAAACACATCAGTTCAGTGTAGCTCATGTCGTTACCCAATGAGCGTAAAGGGAATTTATTAGTTTCCGGATCTAAAACGTGAGAGAGACACGAGAGAGAAAGAGAGAGAAAGAGGGAGGAAGAGAGCGAGACATGGAGAGACGCGTGCCACGCCTAGATGTTATCAACCAATACATACACACAAGTTCAACCATACATGTACAGATATAACCACAAACGCAATGAAAACAAATATCTCCCCGGGCCGCAGACTGGGCTACGACAACGGACAACGGAGCGAAGAGACGTCTCCATGACGGCACTCAGCAAAATGAGACGACAAAGACGTCTGTCAGCGGTGTCTTCTCGACCTGGTGACATCACCATCCTGATTAAATTATATAATCGAGATTGGAATTAGATCAGAATTAGCTGATTGGGTAGAGTAGCAAGCATGTACGCAATGCCACGTTAAAGTTATGATGATAATAATAATAATAATAATAATTTATAGATATAGCATATATTTATTTAACTCATAAAGCGTCTAAACAACTGATCAAAAATCTATACATAAATATAGTTTTTAGAATATATTTTATTTATCTAGTTATAGTTCGTCGATCAACCTGTAGAATGCATAATGCCACCCCAAGCGTGTGTTGTTAAAGCCACAGTAGCGTGAATTAACGTAAATCCACTTTTGAACGCAGATTACGTAATCTCAACAAGATCAAGAGTACTAATATCTTCTTGAAATTACGTCATCTGGCCTTATTAACTTGTAGAGCTTGTGCAACCCTGTATAACGGCTAGTTTCGCTTCCGAGACATCAGTCTGCAAAAATGCTCATCATAGACTAAAAGTCACGGTCATTGAGGAATGCCTCTACAAGCTAGTTATAGGACGTGTATGACCCAGAAAACCTGTCTAGAGAAGATTTGTGTGGCTGCTGTGGACGCCGCGCGATTTGCCCGTGCCAAGTGAGCCCCGTAGGTCATCTTGTCCTGTTTAGGATCTCCGCGTGTCGTAGCCCTGGGACTCGTACGCTCTCATGGGGAAAAGCGAATAGGATGATGCTATAATAACAGCCATTGATGCAACGAGACGACGCCGAAAATCAGCCACACCGCGGAGAACTTTTCCTAGTTCGCGGGAGATTTTTTTGGCAGTTCTGCTGAGGCTTTAGTAGCCCTTTTGCTGCGGGTACCCTGGGAATCCTGGCTGAAAGTGCCTACTCTGGACGTCACTAGAATAGATAGTCGGTCTTTCAGGTACGATGCGATGGGGTACGTCGTAGGAAGGGAAGGACTTTGTCTAAAAGTGCTTTATTTATGGTGTCTTATGAAAACGTGTTAAACGATTTTTTGACATCTGAAAGGATGGCCAGACAATGTGGCACGTTGCTGATGACCGAGTGTGCTTATTCTGTGGACGTAGCACGTGGCTGAACAGGTCTTCCACCTGCACTAATACTGCTCTTACCCCAAACAGAGATTATGCAATCCACATTCTCCAAATAGAAATCAAGCGAGCTGTGGCACAACCCAGAGGACATCTGTATGCAGTCGTTGTTGACTGCGTCATTTGACATCATAAGGCATTTGACAGCCCCCTTGTCATCTGCTGGTTGAACCAATTCCAACACTCGGAAGTGGGTGGCTCTCTCTTGCGGAGGGAAAGGGCTGGGAGGAAGTTAAAATTCATGACGTGGAAGGCTGCGCAGAGACGGTCGATTTAGGTTTCTTTTTTCGTGGGAGCCTCCAGTAGATTATTCCATCAATTGTTTACTTGTTACAAACCTCAGATCTAGGGTTGATCCGTGTCTGCCGTTACTGGAGATGTACCCAGCAGTATTCATAAGCCATAGATCTGCTCGGGCCGCCCACTGTTAGAGGGTCTCTTATTCTTTAAGAGAAGAAGGAAGAATCAGGCTTTCCCTCTGCTTTTTTGTCGTGTATCGTGTACCGTAAGGTATAATAGCTGCATATATATATATATATATATATATATATATATACACAATTACGAAGAGGAATATTATGGATCTTACCGTCTTAACGTTGCAAGGAACATTGAGGATATACCGCTTGCACCTGGTCCATAAGAGCGGGGGCTACCATCAAGCAAGGACACGGACAGCTGATTTTTAACCTCACGTGACACCTTTTTACTACCATTTTTGATTAGGCGAACACTGCCGAGTGTGCAAACGTATTGTAAATGATTAATAAATCATCACAATATTTATATATATATATATATATATATATATATATATATATATATATATATATATATATATATATAGATAAACATATATCAGCCGTATTTCGAATGTGTAGCTGTGCATCAGTAAGTTATGAGTCGCAAACCTCACATTATTCTCTAGGGAATCTTCGATACCTGCAAAAGCACCACTTGTAGCTTAAGACACTGAGTGCGTGCTCAGAACAAAAATATCGTGATCGGCCGCATGACGAGCGTTGCGTACTTGTATTTTTGCGTCTCTCCTAAACAAACATTCATTGTATCCCGTCTTGTTCTTATTAGACATGCGCGGCTTACGTATACTAGCGGGTTCGTTTTACTTGTTAAGCATGTCCATGAATCGACCATCATGTTTCCGATTGGCAAAGTGTGGATCTCGAGAAAAATCGTTATAAGCTTGTTGTCTTCTATGTGATGATCTATGATGTACATTGAGTTATATGTGTGAGATGCGAGATATCGTGCCGGATTGCGTCCTCACCGTAAGGAAAACCTTAGATCAGTATTTCGATACCCGCTCGCTCATTTTGTTCTGACAAGTAAGCTTCGTGAGACAATATCACAGCAGCGTGCCGCAGAGATTGTTACACAACTACGAGCTTTGCTAAAAAAAACATGCTTACAATAACCACTACGTAAGCAATATTAGAACAAAGCTTTGACTATTACATAAAATTAAGAAAGCTGTCACTAATAGCAACTGTATATATATGACGTGTAATATTAGCGTTTCTTGGTGTGATAGTTAATTGAAAAGCTCCTTTGGTGAATGTATACACAATAAAACGCCTTTGTTTTTCATAAACACATGTATGTTTCTTATTTGAAATTTTGGTAAACTAATTGTTGTCATCTTTATCTAGGGTGCTCTAATATTGGAAAACACGTTACGTACCTGAAGCGTACTAAATTGCCCTAATTATCTATGGTGAAGCGGGGCTCTGCCAGTTGTATACCTTCTTTGCCCTGACGGCCTGAGACTATGTCATTGGGTACTACTGATTACTGCTGTCTAAAGAAGGAGGTGATTTGGGACATTTGCATGAACTGCCGTGAACTGAATAAAGACGTCTACCGGCTTCGTTGCTTCTAGGTTTCCTTGCGACGTTTATATGACGTTTATCCCTCAGATCTACCAAAAAGCGCATTATATTTTTGTTTTCTACTTTGTGGTTTTTATTAGCCGTTCACTCGTTCACTTGATAGCTGGCACCTTACTTTGGTCTAGGCGGCGCAATAGTATTACCATATCTAATAAAAATAAACATGAACACAACATTGCGAGTGCTGAGGTCTGATAAGAACGAGCCCGCCAACCGACTGAACACGTCCGTGCACCGAATATGCCGTAGACGCGCACAACAAATTAGCTCAGCCCATCACGCTGCGTCGTACTCACAACGCGCAAATACATGTACGCGCTGAATAAACACCAAGCGTTAATCATACACACGTACACACGCCATCCATCATTTATGACTAATCAGCGCATTAATTTGGCCCGAAGCCGTTCTTTCTCGAATGATTATACGTATCTAACGACGACCGCACACGGGTGATCTTGGTTCCTTGTTTTTATTAGTAATAATATTACTAATACTACTTTGGTTTTCTAATATGACATATTTTAATGTATATATATATATATATATTTTGCTCTATGTAAATATAAATATATATATAAATATATATATATATATATATATATATATATATATATATACATATATATATATATATATATATATATATATATGTATATATATATATATACATATATGTGTATATATATATATATATATATATATATTATGTATTTTTTTGCATTTTGGACATTTTTTTAATTTATTTAATTTTTCTATGATATATATACATATGTATATATGTTTGACGCGCAACGCTCACCCTATGTCCCGGCTATCACCGGCAAACTAGGCCTGCACACATCATGGCAAGCCACAGCGTTGGCCCTAATAATGGCCCCCGGTTAGCTCACTTTGGTCTATTCACCATCCTCCTTCCTGGCTGTAATATTGTTAAGGACATACCAAGGGAGAATCTGATAACCTCTTCTGTCTACCTGCAATGACCTTTCACTGGGAAGGCTGGGTTCTACTAGGCCGAGGCGGTTGTTGCGGATTAGGTCCTCTGAAACTAATTGTAGGAGTGGCTAACGTACTACTATTATTAAACGCGCCCCGAAAAGGGGTCGTATACTCGCTGTGGTTCGTGGCTCAACCTGGAATTTAACCAACGCATAAATAAGCAGCACCCAAACTTTAGGATGGCCCTTGATGGTGTCCATGCATGGCAACGAGATAAACACAGTGATCGGTCCTGGTCGCACTTTAGGTCATAGCATCTTTTCACCATCATAATTATTTATGCAACCGGTCTAATTATCTTCCTTAGGGTACGCAGTTGCGTACTATGTAAACAAGCAGTGTACTACTGCATTGTTAACGTAACATATGTACGTTGGGACCTGGAAACGTTTTTGCATTTTTACGCGTAATGAAGAGTAAGTTAAAAATGTACTTATTGCTGGTTTGGATAGCTAGTCTGGGACTCAGTGCTGACCGGAAGTGTCAGAGGGTAAGGGTTGCGTTTGCCGCGGAGACACCGGGTTCTTACCTTATTACCCTTTTTCATGTAGCACTTACAAAATATGGGACTGGTCGAGAGTGTAAGTATTAATAATAAAACGGCAAATGCTTAATATGGGATGCTACAGTGGCTCCCTCCTATCTACGCCACAGTTCACTAGAGGCGGTATGGGTTGCCGAGCGCGCCGAAAATGGGAAAAAAACGCAGGTACTAGGAACTGGAAACGGGCTACATCGTAGTGTCAATATCTATGGAAACAACAGATACGGTAAGCAAGGCAACCAGGAGATTTATCAGTGAGTCGGGCAGACGGATTACAGATTTTACAGGCAATCGGCGCGGGTGGCGAGTTTCTACGGCAACTGCTGTCGCTTGCAGTATGCCGAGGAAACGCCGGTTGTATTGTCGGTTCCATGGAATAAGAATTGGGAGCTAATAGAAGACAAGGAGTACACGTTCACATCTCACAATGGTAACGTTTAAACAACAACAACAGCAACAACAACAGAGAATAGAAAACATTTTCATTATAAATACCTATTTACGACGGCTTAATGAAACCCCAAGAGACGGCACTTTTTAGTACCGGTTTCTCGTTCACCAAACAATTGATGACCACTGTAGCCCACTGAAACTGAGTCAAGGCAAAAAAAACATAAAATGCTGCTATTGTTAGCAGTAGCGGCAGCACTAGCAGAAGCAATTTTTGCTAGCTAACTTACGTAGTTGTTACAGCGATACCATTCAGGATAGAAAACAAATAAGCATAAACAACACGGTATTGTCATACACGGCCGTCCAATCAGCTCTCTCTAGTAGCAACCAAACTAAACAAACGCCACAAGGCCTACGTTCCCAGTCCAAGGATTCGTTTATATTGATCTATTTTCACCTCTTTTTCACATTTCGTGTCTGTCTGCTGACTAGACTCTTAGCAATCATATTACGGATATAATCGAAATAGCATGCGGACGTAGCAATCAAATCACAAAGCTCCATAAAGTCTTTAACGTAATACCAAGGTACGTATCGGTCACTATTGGTATCGAATATCAAGCAGTGTCTATGCGATTTAAAGCATTCTACACATGTACGTGTATGCATGTATATGAATATATATACCTGCCAAAGTTCTCAAATATTAAATGTATGATTTAGATGTGTTTTAATTTTACGTTCTTCTGAAAGTCGAATCATTGCGTGCATTTCAAACCAATTTCCACTAATCTATCTACGTTTATTGAGGTGGAAGAGTTATGCATTGGAAAACACATTCAATTCGTGATTTTCGATATTTGTTTAGCTTTGCCTCAATGACTTCAAGCAGCTCCATACACAATTATTGAAACTTTTTGTCTAACTAAAATTATTTTTGGAAAGGGGAAGAAATCAAACGGTGCAGAGTTAGTGCCCAATGCGGTGAATAAGCCGAATGGGGAATTAGGAATGGGGAGTGACAAACACTAGCTAGAATTCGCGATAAAAGCTGGATTGGGAAATAGGCGGTGCACTCGATTCGAGCATTTTATAAGTTTCGCATGGAGTCGATAGTTATATTGAAGCATTTCAGAATAAGCTAGGAACGCTGCTAAGGTACATCAGGAGCTTCTGGGTGGTATAAAGTCAAATCACTTCACGACTTACGTGATATCGACTAAAATCAGTTGGTTCGCACAGAGGCTTCTATCTGCATCGTCCTTTCTCTTACGTCTTCAGGCCAACTTGCGTATTAAGAGGATCAAATATAGGCGACTGGGCCGATAAACTGGACGAATTTAACGCCGCTAAAACATTTGCCTAAGCTACAACTCCCTTATAACTCTATAACGTAGGCACTTATATCAGTATTAAAATGAGAATTGCCTCTGCCTGACCCTATCACTCTAAAACGCTCAGCGCCAGTGGCATCGAGTAGCAGGCAAGCGCATCGGGTCACTTCTAGATGCACGCTTAGGTGAGGCCGGCCTATATGGGTTTCAAAACGTGACCTCACGAGGAATAAAGAAGAAACCTTCATCCGCGTGAGGTACAAGAAAGAAGCAATTTTATCAGCATGGATGGGTGACAGGCAGTTGACCTAGACCCGTGGGTCCTTTCTGCATGCTCTTTTAGATCCCTACTGCGAGCATTGCTCGAAGATATTACTACGAGGATTTGTGTCGGTTTTTGACTAGGCGCACTGTTGGTAAAGCCTCATCAGTGCAGATTTGGGAAACCGGTGGATGCTATGGCGCATTAATTAAACTATAGGTTCAAAACAGTGGCAGTGTGGCATCAACGACGCTTGGCAGGGCTAGTCTGCTACTAGTATGGGATGTAACTGTGCTTTATATAGAGTGCCGAATGTGCCCTTGCTCTGAGTGGTCCCACACAGCGCATTTCAAAAAGGCAGAGAGCGGAGGAGGCTGAAAAGAAGAATGTACTCAAAACTTGGGCACGCGTTTAGCTTTTCACCTTTCGCCCTTGAGATGTGGGAGCCTGGAGGCCCCACGACGGAAATATCACTTAGTCGCATCAGCCGCAAGATGAGAAACAACACGGGAAATAAAACCCCTGCGAAGGCTAACCTTAGCAGCATCCATTCTTGGATATCCTTGTCTATGATACCATAGATGAAGGCCTCATGTTTGTTGTGTTTTTGGAAGGTGTAGAAAGATGCCACTACACCACAAGCAGCTCGCTTGCAGTAAATAGTCTAGGATTTGGAAAACCCACTAAGACCTTTACTCCATTAGGCTTGAGATTGCATGGAACTTTCATAGCGCTTCAACACCCGCGGAGCAATTTCATACTCTAGCGCTCCGTGCGCCCTGCGAGTATTCTTCCGGCCTGAGTAGGTGCGTCGAGAGCGCCTTGAGGGCCCCCTTCGACCGCCCCTCCGCTGGCACTACATACACTGCTAGCTTGGTTTCCTCTCAAGGTCCGTCTTTAACTTTAATACTATTAAAGTATCTGCATTCTTTCCACCAGCTTTTGGGCGTAGTGGTCATATGGACAACCAGGTCCGTCAGGCAAAGACCCTGCATGTTCCAGGCGCCGCGGCGCTCTAGTAAGGGTGCGCACCGGTAGACTCTGTGCTCAACGTCATCAAAATCTCCAGATTCGCACAGCACACATATGTCGGTTGAGGCCCTATTTATCTATCCTCTTTCATATACACCTGCAACCGCAGATATATGGCTAATCGAGGGGTATTGGAGTGCTTTTATAATAATAGCTGAGTCACTGCACTCATATGTATACCGCCTTCATAAGCGCGAGCAAAAACGGCATGTGTTAATAGCGGTCGTAATATTTGCAGTGCATGGTTAGCGGTAGCAGCACCAGCAATGGCAGTGCAGAGCCGGAGCCGCATCAACACATGTATTCTAGGAAATATACCAGACATTGGTGTGACGCGCACGTAGGTAAAAGCTTGTGCATCTTAATGTCGCTAGCAATGAAGATACGTTCCGAGAGCGGACATTTTATGTTGTCTTGCCACTTCTCCTCAATTCTCGGTTTATCTCGCCACTTGTATCACTTACCGCCACTACCGCAGCCAACATAAGCGAGCAAGCAATAAACTAGTACGACGAAACATCAGACAATCGTTGCGACATGTTGTTGCGACATAAACTAGATTCGCCAAGAGAAATAAAATATCGTTATTTGATTTGTCGCCAACACAGGACAGTGATTCCGGTCTGATGTTGGCCGTCACACAAGCGGGCCGGCTATCCGCGTTCGCGATGATTTCGTTTCCGCACCCGTTGGCTGTGACGCTTAGATGGGACGACCACTAGCTGTATTCTTACATACATCATGGTGACAGTAGCAGTATTAGAGGACGTGAAAGTGATGATGTAAGGCGCGGTTGTAGCGGCCAACCCGAAACGGTTCGTGTCCAGACGGATAAATAGCCACATACCTGGGTCGCCTCGGGTCCCTACCCTCCCAGGCTTCCTGTGTGGGACACTGTTTGCAAATTGCGGTACGACGGGACGATGCTTTTGGAGCAGCCGCCTTTTGTCCGGTAGCCCTGCCTTCCAAGCCGGGCCTATCGGGCTATGCCTACCCTTCATCTACACGTACGAATAGGACCTTACGGTTTCCTAATTCAGAGAATTCACTGTAAGGTTTTTTCCTACTGCCCCCCCCCCTCTCGTTGACTTGCACCGTAGTGTAATTCTACTGCCGCGGGACAAATTGCTACGATTCAAATATTTCGTTTTCTTATCTGTTAGGCAAAGAAACTTCACCAGCTATTTATCTACTGCTGAGCATTGCTAAACATGCGTACATCCGCAAGCGTAATATAATGTATATATATATGTATATATATTACTAGGGATTTATCAATGTTTGTCTAAAATACCTGCCTGTCTTCCAGATCAGGCAAATTGAACTTAATTTAGCCTAATTAACCCTCATTCCTATATTTAGTGACGGCGTGGACTATGGTTGCCATCTACCGTGGTGTCGCCGCGGTTTGATCTCTGTTGTTGATCGAATTTTCTTTGGGCAATGCTGACTGAGAACAGATGGTAAACCATACCGTGAGAGTCAGCGGTCATGCTGCCACAAGGACTGTTGGGAAACCCTAGATATCTCAACATGTCCGGCCCTTGGTACATTGAAGATATACCTCACGGTGAGTCCCAAGTCCGTTGGGAACAAATAATGATCTAGAATTAAAAACAACCTCCTTTTTTTTAATTCTTTATATATTTTTGTTTGTAAATATTGCTATGGTATATGTGTAAATTATTATGGCAGTAAGTGCAATGCGGTCTTCTCACTAACAAGGCTGGTACTAAGCGATTGTAATTATTAATAATATAACGAGGTTGTATTGATATTGATTATACTATTGTATATATTAACCAATCCGTTGTGGAAATGAATCATGTGATATATATATATATATATATATATATATATTTATATATATATATATATATATATAGTAGAATTCTAAACTGTTCAGGCAAACAACTATGTTTGCTGGTCAAATAGAAAAGACAAGATAACCATGCATTTCGAATAAATGCTTATTGTTAGAGAGGGAGAAAGGTGAATTGCATTCCACTTTGCTCTTAGTCAATTTCCTACGCTGAAATAGGTAGACGTGTTCGAGCCAACTGCGCAATCATATTGACGACAACCTATGCAAAGTAGGATATACCTAATAAGGAAAGCATTCACACATTTCGATTAAAGTGAACTGCACAGAATTAAGGTATCTTCGGCCCTGTTAATCTAGGGTTCCAAAATAGTCTTCAGTGGATTACGTACCAATTGTAGATGGCGCCACAGAGTTTTTTGTCACTCTCTGCGCAGAACGTGTCGAACGTCACCATATATTAGCCGTCTCAGTGGTAGTAATGTCTAACAGACTTAGATTTGAAAAAATAGAAGCATTAATGCGGCTGAAATAAAAACATTCGCAGGAGAAGTTTCGCAGCTGTAAATTTGCTTATTTATTCATTTATTCTGTTACTACAACCATATTTATGCGTCAGCAGCGTGCATGGCTTAGCACATATCTCCAATTCCCTGTTCTAGCGCTCCACGATATTTTTTTCTCTCTGTAATCCCGTATTAGGTTTTATTGCGGAAAACAATCGTCGTTGAATTCGAGCATAACTATGTGCTATTAGTTTCGAAAAATCGCTGCATTTCGCGCACTGGTGGAGTCTATTTTTGACACATACCAGGGAGCCTGTGGCATAGCTGTTTGACAACAAATATACCTGTATTCGTATCGGGCGTTGCTGCGTACTTTGCCGAAAAGTACAGGGTTCTGAGGCCTGTAACAGGCTAATCAACTGCATTCAACGGCTGTTAGCGGTGGCACTCCGACACAAACAGTGAACTGCGCTAAGCTCGATTCCGACACAAACACAGATACTGCACTGAGCACGATTTATCAAAAAGTTCTAAAATCACCTTAGACGTGAACGCTTGAAAAGTGCTCGAAATTTTCGAACTGACTGAATTTTCGAACCCGAAAATTCCAAAATATGTCGCTTAGCCTATAAATTCGTGGTTCCAGCTGACCTGTGGTTTGGCTTGGACCGTCTTCCTGAACGTATAAAGTCCAAAACTCTATCGTGGAGAGGCGTCAGGGAGCACATTGAAGATTTTTTTCTGCAATTTGGTTATTTGGCAGATTGAACACGCGGCTAAAGGAGTCTTTCCACTAGAGCAATTCGGCTTAGGAGAGCTCGAGGACCCGTGATGCAATCCTCGTTCTCCAGTTCGAACTCGAGCGAGCTGTGGCAGAAACCTAGAGGTCATCTGTTTGCATTTTTTATTGACTGTGTCAAGGCCATTGACAAGGCTCTTTATCATCTGCTGGTTAAAGCATTCCATAGAGCAGGAGTAGGTGGTTCTCTCACGAGTGTAATAGCAAGGTGCAAGGCGGCGCCACGTTAAGCAAGATTATCGCAAACGTGCGTTGCCATATTGCCATATATAACACACAGCCGACGGACCAACTCGTCATGCTGCACGCCGGGCTAAATTATATCTTAAAGTGCCCAGCCAGTGAGGATATTGTCGAGGTGTGGAGGCGGATGGAACATCAGCTGAATGACCTGGTGAAGTTCTACGAGGCCAACAACGTCAGGCTGACCGTCTGTTCTATCCCGGTAGTAACAGGCGGTCCAGGCAAGGACTGCCGCGCGGATTGCGAGGTTGTTAACGATAAAATGTCGGCTAAATTTAAGGATTCGGCCGTGCTTTATCGTGACTTCTCGTATATCCAGAGCTGTGCCCAGTCTATGGACACCGATGGTGTTCAGTTCAACCGCCGTTGAGCAAGGCAGGCGGCCAGGCCTATCGCCCGTGAAGCCGCCAGTTTCCTGGGAGTGAAATTTAATATTGCGGGACTTAACATTGAGTTCAATGCAACTCGGCGTCAACCAGCTAATCATTCCTCCCGGGCATTTCCTCCCCTGTTGCCGGCAATAGTATAAACAACTTCAACAACCAATCCGGGATCGCTCCTTTTCAACACCGTCCTCCATCCCTTCCTCCACCACCGGTTCTCCCAGTCATCTGGCGCCCCCGGCTCCACATACCGCCTCCACCTCTGCCACCAGTACCTCCACATCCCAGCCTCTTCCCAGACTACCTGCTGTATTAAAACAATCTAGATTAAATTACCACCCCAGGGTCTCCGCCGAACAGTTGGCATCACTTCCCCTGCGGATAAAACCGCGATAAAATATTTATATTTTAATGTACGTTCGATAGGTAAAGATGGTCGTACACAATTGCTCAGTTCATATACTGCCTTTTTTTGTTTTTTTTTGGGAGGTTTCGGTAATGCATGATTCACATACGCCACTAGCAGCCTGCGTGACTAGTGTGAGACTCGCAAACCCACTAAACCCGGATTCCTCCCCACCCCCCCAGGCTCGGTATTACTTTGGCATTACATCGAAGCGGTGGGAGAGGCGTCTCTGCCGTTCTCCTTCAATCAGCTCTATCCCTGACTATCATCCCGCATGTCTACCTGCGGTTGGATAGGGGGATGCCATTTTGTAATCCGTCCTGTGAGGGTGCGTCGAGACCATGAGGGCCTGGCTGCTCCCCACCCCCTCCCCCCTCCCTCGGCTCCTCGTCTCGACCACTCTCCCGAGAGACCCGCTCAAACCTCTTCCGCCTGGCCGTTTCCTTGGCTGTCTTGAGTGTCAAAACAGCGTCGAACAAGTTCGTCGCCTCCCTCCATGCCTCCGCCGAAGTCATCATATGGGAGACCACCTCCTTGATGGTTCGGCCTCTCACAGCGGTTGGTGCTGCGTCCCGTGCTTCCCTGAGAGCATCACACCGCAGAACAGTATGCTCTACGTTGCCCGTTTCTCCAGAGTCGCACAGTACGCAGATATCGCTGATGGCCTTCTTGATCCTTGACAGGTAGCTCTGGAACTGGCCGTGTCCGGTCAGAACCTGAGTCGTCCAGTAGGCAAGCTCCCCGCGTCGGCGGTCATACCATGCCCTGAGGTCCAGTATCAGACTCTTGGTCCATCTCCCTGTGGTCACACCGGGTCTTACCTGCGCCCATTCCTCATGCCAGGCCGATATGGTGGCACTCCTGGCCCTGGTGAGATCCAGACCTTCGTCTAGATACATTTTACTTCGTTCAGCCACTAGGAGGTCCCATGGCAGCATTTTGGCTAGGACCAGGAGAGCTTCGGTCGAGACTGTTCGATACGCCCGGCTTACCCTGATTGCCAGCGTTCGTTGGGTCGACCTTAGTGCCCCCCTATTTTTCGCCGTCCGCATTGCCATGTCCCCCCAGACTGGGGCTGCGTATAGCGCCGTTGATTCGGCCACCGAGGCCAGGAGCCTTCTTTTCACCTCAGCCACCCCACCGACCCTAGGCATGATCCGCGCCAGGTTCAGGGAGACCCTTTGGGCCTTTTCGGCCACGTGTGCCGATCCGGTCAGTCCAGTGTCTAGCATGACCCCAAGGTACTTTATCTTCTTTCTGATTTCTATCAGGTGGCCCGCCATCACGAGGTTAATGCCGGTCGTCCTCTTTCTGCCTGTTAAATACATCGCCTCCGTCTTGTCGGGTGCCAGTTTCAAGTGATGGGACTCCATCCACTCGGACACCATTGACAAGGCCTCATTGGCGGCGCTCTCCAGGGCTCTTTCGGTCCTGGCCGTTATCATGAGTGCAAGGTCATCGGCGTACGCCAACGTCTCCACCCCATACGGGAGACCTCGGATCTCGAGCACCCCGTCGTAAGCTATGTTCCAGAGCACGGGTCCTAGAATCAAGCCCTGTGGGACTCCGGCAGTAACCTCGTACACCTGCCCCCCTGCAACCAAGCCTCTGTCATCCAGGTAGGATGAAATCGTTCGACGGAGGTAGAGGGAAAAGCCCTTCCTCTTCATCGCCTCCACAATTACTTTCCAATTCATTGTGTTGAAGGCATTTTTGACATCCAGGAGGATCAGGAGCACGAATCCCCTTGTTTTAGGGGTCTTCATAGTCTCCTCACCCGCCCGTTTCAGAACCTTCTTTAGAGCCCCTAATGCGGATCTGCCCTTCCGGAAGCCGTACTGGGCATCTGATAGGGCGTAACTTTTCCTGAATCTCGTCGTTTAGTCTCTTGACTATAACGTTCTCCAGGAGCTTACCCATGGCGTCAATGAGGCATATGGGCCGGTAAGCCGAAGGCCCCGTCTTCCTCCCGGGTTTGGGGATTAGAACCAGGCTTGCCCTTTTCCACAGCCTCGGCAATCTCCCCTCTCTCAGAAGCTTGTTGGCAAGGTCTTGGAGGACCTTAGGCCACCTTTTGACCAGTAGCCTCGCTACCTCTGGGGGAATTCCGTCTAGGCCGGGCGCTTTACCGGTTGCCAACCGATTCCAGGCTTGTTCGACCTCCTCCAGCGTCACCTCCGGAATGTCTTCCGGGGTGACCGAGAACTCCTCGTTTTCTCTCCGCGGCTGTGCCGGAAAAAGACCGGTTACAGTCTCCCGCAGCACATCCGGGGGGAGCTTTGGGGGAGGTCTCCGGAGTTTGGCCATAACTATTCGGTACGGCAGGCCCCATACGTCGCTCTCCACCGCGTCTATCAGCTCTTTCTCCGCTCGGGCTTTACTTTTGGCGATGAGTCCTCGGAGTCTCGATCGAGCAGCCTTGTACTCCGTCAATTGGGATTCAGCTCTTGCGGTCTGTCGCTCCCCGTAAAATCCCACCCGTCGTTTTCTTTGCGTTAACCAGCTGCGTGTTCTCGTGAAAATCCTATTTAGTCTAATGCAAGCCCTGCGGGCAGCTGCGATCCCTTTGTTCCACCAGTAATTAGGAGGGTGGCGGCTCCCATGGTGTTGTGAGGGAGCAGCTTTCTCGCATGCTGTAGAGAGTATGCTAATTATTTGATATTCATCCCCCACCGTGTCTCCCAGTTGTTTGCAACCCTCGTCTATTTCAGCCGCTAGGATCTTGGCGTCGAGTTTTCGCAGCTGCCATCTCTTACTAGGGGGCGGGGCGAGGGCCACCTCGGGGTACTGATGGTAAAACAGATGTATCTGTGGTCACTCATGGTCTCCTCCGTCTCCCTCACCCTCCACTCTACCACCAGTGGAAAGGCCGCCTCATTGACCATTGTTAGGTCAATAAAGGCTGGCTCCCTCTGGAAAAGGTGGGGACCCTTCCGTCATTAAGAACCATTAGACTTTTTTCAGCCATCCACTCCTGTAGAGTTTGGACCCGTCTAGTTGTGGTTCGGCTACCCCATGCTATGCTGACTGCGTTAAAATCCCCTGTAATCACTACCCTCTTACCTGCATGTGCCCCCGCGCTCTGGGCAAGTTCCTCGAGAAATTCCTCGAATTCCTCCTCCTCCCTGTTGGGAGAGAAGTAGCAGCTATAGATGACCCCTACCCGGTCAATCTCCAGCCAGGAGAACCCCCTCCCCGACCCCCCCGCCCCTAATCGCGAGGTTTCTCTCGGAACCCGTCCACCAGATTGCGGTATCCGCCTCTGCGTCAGATACCCAGTCTGCCTTCCGCTTGGTGATCGCCATGTTTGGCTCGGAAAGCAGGCAGAGGCCTATGGACTCTCTGCGTACTATCTCATCGAGCATGTCATGCGCCGCCCTGCAGCGGTTAAGGTTTACCTGAAGTATCTTTAACATTGGTCGGATAAAGGGCCCCTACCTACTAAGTTCCAATCACCCTTTCCGTCCTCTGCTGGGATAACGGTTGTCTTCTTATTTTTAGCCCCCTTGTCTTTATTCCCCTTTTTGTTGCTCTTCTTGGTTATTTGGGCTTCTACTTGGGTCTCCTTGCCATCTACCTGTCCCTTGGCGACGCCCCTTCGGGCCTCCCGCCGCTGCTCGACTTGCTCCCTATAGGCCGGGCAAGACATCCTATCCGCTCGGTGCCCCTCTATTCCGCAGACCAGACACTGCAGACCAGACACATATACTGCCTTAAATGATATTAATATAGTGTCTATAACCGAAACCTGGTTAGGTGTAGGTGGCAAAACGTAATCGATAGAGAACTGTCGTGTGATGATAGGTACTCAGTATTTCGATGTGATCGTGGCTCCCGAGGAGGGGGGGGGGGTGTATATTAATTCAAAACACGATGAAAGTCTGTGAACTAAGACTAGAGAGTGGCATCGAAGCTGTCGCTTTGGACGTATATTCCAAATATAGTTCCATCAGGGTTGCCTGTTATTATGCGACAAACGCCGGCACCCTTGCTGAACGCAAGAAACGCATAAAAACTGTATGTGACTCATTTGACTCAATTTGTGATACAAGCAGTCCAATTATAATTTCTAGAGATTTCAACCTTCCAAAAATACACTGGAAGGATATTACGCTTTCAGATTCACAAACCATAGAGTCGAACCTTTGTTAATGCCTGCATCACCAACGGCTTACACCAACAAATAGACGAGGTCACTCGCCCTCGACTGTATTGTCATGGTGCTGAGGCTGCGCAGGTCAGTTCCAATGATGAAATAGATAACACATTCGCCACTGTAGGTAATACTAAGAATCACTTCGCTACTCAATATAATGACACTAACATAAATAATAATTTCGGTAAACTATCCAGTCACACCAATAGTAATGGTAATAGATATAGTAATGACAGTCATGCAACTAGTCACATTAATAGTAATGGTAACCTTAGTAGTGTAAGCCAATTAGCTACTAGTTCTACTAATAGTTGTATTTTCACTGATGAAAGAACCTTAGGTATCTCCGACGATAACGACGACAATCTGGGCTCTATTATTGATTTAGTTTTAACCTCAGACCAGTCCATCATTGAAGATATACGAGTATTTCAGTCGCCAATTCCATCCGACCACAATGCCATTTCGTTTTCTATTTTATTTGATGCTGAATATCCTACGGTAGACGAGGGAGGTTATAATTTCTGGAAGGGGAACTATGAAATGATCAGCTGTAGGCTTGCTTGTATAAACTGGAGAAACTTGTTTTTACATTGCGATACCGTTGACTCGATGTATGATAGCTTTGTATACCAGATACATTCACTAATTGAAGAGTTTATTTTATATAATATGCCAAACGAAATGACAAGTCAAAAAATAATGCTAATTTACGTAAATATGTCACCAATCTAGAACGATTGATTGACTAGGAGCCAAATGTGCAGTATGAAAAAGAATGAGGAAGGCGACTAGAAGACTTCGTATAATGGAAAAGCCAGTCTTGATTTTAAAAACACAAAGTCGTTCTTTAGATATGCAAATAAACGATTAAAAGGAAAAGAAAACATTGCGGCTTTAAATATAGATCAGACGGTCCTCGTAGACGACGCTTCTAAAGCAAATGCATTTAAGGACTTTTTCTCGTCGGTTTATGTTGCCCAAGGGAGTTCAGTTCCCGATGGTGTTTCCAACGACGTGGTCTCGAGAGATGGCTGTCCATACTTGGAAATATCAGAATATAATATTCTTTCTAAAATCAAACAACTACCCACTAAATGCAGCTTTACTCCTGATTTAATCTCACCCATATTTTATAAAAATGTAGCGTCTGCGATAACTGAACCCCTTTTTTTGATATTCAGTAGGTCCTATGAGGATGGCATTGTGCCAAAACATTTTCGGCAATCAGTCGTAACCCCTGTACATAAGAAGGGTCTAAAGTCAAATGTAGATAATTACAGACCTGTAGCTCAATCATCTATCGCATGTATTATCTTTGAAAAACTGCTAGTGGACCATATTTTTAATTTTCTTCAATCTAAATGCTTGCTGGATGAGAACCAACATGGTTTTACTAAAGGCAAATCCACGGCAACTCAACTCGTCGAAATGACTCAAGATTGGGCTGTTATGATAAACAATAGGCTGGCCTTTGATTGCAAATATTTTGATTTCTCGAAGGCATTTGATAGAGAAAACAATGTAAAACTTATACAAAAGTTTAGGTACTTGAATGTAGATACTCGCTCTATATCATGGATTGCTAGTTATCTTACCCGTATAGAGTTCTGCGTTCGCGTTCCTCAGGGATCAAGCCTCGGGCCACTTTTATTTTGCACATTTGTTTTAGATCTTAAAAACGTTATTCCTGAGTCGATAACTTATAAGCTTTATGCTGATGATTTGAAACTATACGGACCTTCCAACACCGCTAGCGAAAGGCAAGTACTACAGAGTACGATTGAGGCGGTTTCTAAGTGGTGTGTGAATAATGAAATGCTTATATCAGTGCCGAAATGTGCTGTATTGTGTTTAAAATAAGCCCAAAACTACATGCTACATGGGGAGGCTATCCCTATTTTAAATTGTATTAGGGACCTAGGGGTTGCACTCAGGCATTACTTCAACACGCACATTGCGCTCTACCTTTATGGCAGAGGCGTTCCTTGTGCCGAAGGAACTTGGGATACATACCAGGAAGACACATCAAACCTATGCAATTCAGGCGTAAAGATTGATTGGCTGTCAGAGGCGTTATACGTTAATGCGGCCCACCATTAGAGTTTGTTAACTCTTTACAGTATCTTGGTTTTTGGGATCATTAAAGAGAAACGATGTTCACAGCGCATTTAAACGTACGGATAGCACTTATCTCTCTATACGGGAAAGTGAGCCATGTCCAAGACGGTGCATTTTCTTAGCTGTGAGGCTCTTCGTGTTTAAGGTTGTTCCGAGGCTGATGTATGGTCTTGACAGAGCGTAAAGCCACATGACCACCGTAGGATGCGGTGGGTCCAATCTTCAGGTTAAATGAGCTAACAACAACCTCTATCGACAACCTGTATGTTCTCTTGTTCTTATATCACGCTGGCAAATTTAACCAGCTTGAGAAGTATCTCAATACACATGAAGCGAGTGCTTTGTTTGTCTATCCGAACAAAAAGCCGCTTTATGTATCTTATGTAAGGCTGTGCACCATCTACTGAAACGATCCGACTAAGTCTAAAGGTGCTGCGTACAGTACCTAACAACTGTTGTATTTCAAAGTGGTAAGTTAAACTCGAACAGACCAGACGGGAGATCTGGTCTTGCATGTGACAGTCGCCATGTATACACCAGGAGCATAGTGCATGACTGTCACAACCTGGATGTTGAATCACAACCTAAGCGTTGTGCACCTGCGGGTTCTGCCTGCAGAGGCGTGCCAAGTATCATGCAGTGGAATGCGCAGCACTGGAGCACTAAATCGTTGCACTAATTCTCTCGTCGGAGGCGTGCAAAAATAAAGGATTATGAAAGAAACCTTATAGCGTGTACATTACACTCAAGTTAATCTAAATAAGCATAATTGAAGGCTTGTTTCCACTGTACATAACTAACTGTATATAGTAGTAGTTTTATTAACCAAGGTCTGGTTTATACGCATATATCATAGGCATTAGATTCCTAAAGCGCATGTCCCAATTTATTTATATAACTTTTAGCACTTGGGGGTGAACAATTGTTTCCACGTGAATGTGTAGTCACGGGTTCTCGAACCCAGGATCAGCCCAGTTCGACAATGTGCCCCGAACAGATGCTGCGTTTCCTCGTTGAATGTCGAGCGACAGCCTCTGATGCCAAAATTCCGATGCTCTCGAGTCCTCCGTGGAAAGGTTAAGCTTTTGCCCACGCGCTGAATCAACTTCAGTGTAAGCGGGCCTGGTCCTCCCATTGTTTCGAAAGCCAACGGACAAAATTGGTGCGGATAACCAACGCCAGAGTATTTTCTACATTTGTTGGCCTCTGCTAACCTGGACGCATAACCTGCCTGGTCCGCACTTGCACCGTCCATCCATAAGGCTAATGAATCGGTTACAGTTGCGTCCCGAACAAGCATGCGACCATGCTCATACGCGATTAGAGTGAGACCGTCAGGCCTTTTTTATCGTCTCTGGACAGATCCGGAGGTTCTAGGACATACGGAAAGCCAGCAGACCTCAGGGCTCGACTGAAGGTGTCATTTAAAGCCGAGGGGCGTGCTCTTCGGCCTGCACTTAAGACGCATGACAAGCAATGGGTGAACGCGCCCACAAGGTAACTACAACGACATCGATGAGGAATGACTAGTTCAACGCCAAGCCACAGTCCCATGCTAATGCGCGTCGTCTTGTCATCCAAAAGAGTCCCTATTTGTAGACAGGGTAGGGCATGTAACCAAGCTCCAGCCCCTTGACGGCTCGAAGCCTGGCTTTATCAGCGACGGTGGGGGCTCTATCGATCAGGCTTGCTAATCGCTTTCCTTACAAGGGGGTTGTCTAACTGCTCTGCTTAGTCCTTTTCCTTGAAGTCCTCGAATAAATAACTTGTGTAGTTCAGCGTTATGAGCTTCCCACTCATCGTTATCCAATAATGCCCTAATCCTCTCCGCAGCCTGAGTCAATGATGACACGATCGCGGGCCCTGCCGTCATGACCGCGTCCGGTATACCTGTGCCGCCTAGGGAGACCGGAAACATTACCTGATCCCTTGCCAGAGCGGTAAGCTAATTATTTAGTATCTCCTCTGAAGTGTCCAAGCTAAGATCATTAAAGGGCTGTCAGAGTTCAGGCAATGAGGATAAGGTGCAGCCTCTAACTAGGTAAGTTCACCTTGTGGTTGACAAGCAACATCTAAGGAGAGACAGGCAACGCTGGGCCCCAGTTGGAGTAGTCGGCCTGTAGCAAAATCCAGTTTGTCTTTCCGGCCGGCTAGTGCTTTTGCAATCCCATCCGGCAACAAGGGCACACCTAGCAGCTCCAGGTCAGCCTGGTCAACAACGCGACAGCCAGGAAGTAGGCCAATTAGGCCCGTTAAATCTAATGATTCCCAGAATTGAGAGAATCTAATTGATCTTTCGCAACACTGAAGATGATATAGATCACACGGGCGGCCACATGTCGCACTCTGGCAAGATCTCATGAAAGTTCTTGCGCACGCAAATCTTAAAATTGAAGCCACGGACGGCAAATCTGGTGACTAGATGTCGGCTCTCATAGCTGCAGCCTTTTACGAATGGGACGTCATTGCATTTGTTTTATAAAACAGCGTGTCGATGCCGGCCATCTTGATTTACCAATCAGTCACGTATTCTCTGCCTGAGTCGTCGTCGGTAGGTTGTGCTACTATGCAAGTTCTTACCGAATAACGTCGATGACGCCAGTAAGTTCACTAACCTATTCAGGCTATTGCGGTGGACGTTCAATTAACTCTTCAGGAAACTGGCTCTGAGTGGGTCAGACGCCTTTAGGTTCGGTGACCACTGTAGAATGCGGTGGGTTCAATATTCAGGTTAAATAAGCTAACAACAACCTCCATCGACAACATGTATGAGCTCCAGTCACCGTGAAAGGATTGTAGGTCTTTTCGGACTCTATCTTCAATATGCCTTCAATAACTTCTGCCACGTGACGAAAACACGACCAACGTTTTCGATTGTTCCAGAGCCCAGTCGGAACTCATCGTTTTTGGCCGGTTTTTCTTGTAGTCGACATTTTATCGCTTGAATCTTTTCGCATTATCTCTAGTTTGTTCCGGACGAGATAGGGCTGTGGAGTTACAAGCGACTGCTGCAAGTGAAAGCGATTTCAGGAGAACAATAAAATTATCACTATGAGCAACACTGGTGGTACTTACCGGTGGATATATATATATATACATATATATATATAAATTAATTAATCAATCAAACATTTAGTGGAGAAAATAATTAATACACTGACCGTCAACGAGTGCCACCTTGCTCCAGAGAAGGGATGCCTGTGTACCCCCCCCCTCCTTAGGGCGCCCTTGCTCTAAAGGGAAGGCTAAAAGGATCAACGTCATGATTGAAAACTGCCACCCAGAGGAGTACCTCAAGCTCCTCGTCTCGACAGCTGTCGATATGAAGTTGTCGCACGTTGGCATTCTGAAAGAGAACCTCCTTTAGATTCTGTTTGCAACGTCTCTCCAGGACAATGACCTCATAGACCATACGCTGCTAAAGACGCTGCCTGAGTCCCTATTAGGCTTAACTAGCCTTAGACCTATACTCTGCCACATGGCAAGCCAGGATTAGCAAAGGAGGTCGGCAAATTTCTCGAATGCTTGTCCCCAGCACAGGGCCCACACCTCGCTGTCACTTTAACGACGCAAAGGAGGGAGACAAAAAGTGACAAGAGCGCTCCCACGACAACAACCTTCCTCCTAAAAAAGAAGCCCAAGAGGACGACCCATTAAACAAAACCACTTAGCAGAATATGGTCTATCAATTCCCGGAAATTACCGGCGAGACCAGAGGCAGGACAGGGGCGATCCTCTCGCTTTAAATAAATCAAGGGGTCACAGCAAGCCCACCACCGGGAATCTGGTGACGCTCCCCATCCAAGGATGCAACAGTTCTCCAGGACTACGATCTCTTAGACCAGGCGTTGCCAATTACGGTGCTTAAGCCCCTCTTAGGCTTAACGAACCTTGGACCTATGCCCTGCCTCATGCCAAACCAGGGTTAGCAAAGGGGGTCGGCAAACTTCTTGAATGCTTTTCCCCAGCTCAGGGCCCGCAAATCGCGTTCACACTCCTAACGACGCAAAGGGAGGGACAAAGTGACAATAAGAGCGCTCCCACGACAACAACCTTTCTCTTAAAAAAGAAGGAGGGCAAGACCTACGCAGATATAATAAGGAAGCTTTAAGAAAGCTGGGCTCTAGGATGGACTCTAACGCCCGTTGCGCCAGAATAAATTGCGTCTGGCAACTGCCCAGCGGCAAGGTGCGACTGGTGCTGGCAGAGACAGCAGAAGGAGAGGTCATGTAATTTCTGCGGGCCTTGAGATCGGCCGGAAATCGTAGACCGTTCATTCCTAAGGCAGTTACTGATTAGAAACCTCATGGAGGGCACCACCACACAAACATCAAGGAGGCTTTTCGCAGAGCGTAAGCGATTGAAACACCGCTGGCAGTTGACCTTCTTAGAAAGGGCCACCGGCCGGCAGATGTCCCTGGTCTGAGTGGACCCTCGGACGCCGCCAGGGTTCTGAATCTTAAACACATCCAGCCGGAGCAGTTATCCCGAAGTGAATCACCGTGCCAAAATTCTAGCGATGCGAACGAGTGAGGCACTCTGCCCCCTCGTATAGTAACGCGGCGGTTACACGCTAGTAGAGTTACGCGGCCAACGTTGCTCTTTGCCGAAGCATTTGAAGAGCTCCGCCACCGCGACACCCGGCTTGCGTCGTATTTATGTAGGTAAACGTTGGTCCCACTTTTCAGAAGACCTTTGCTATTTTATGCATTAAGACCCTAAAGGTTTATTTCGAGATAATGGAGCATCTATCTGCTGGGATAGTAGACTCTCGTATTCATCCAATAATTCACGCAATAACTGTTTACTCCCAGGTGTGCTATCTGTGGTTGTTAATGCGTCGATGAAATGTTGGCGCAGACGGTTGGAGGCAACTGGACAACTAGAGAACGTAAAGTTCCTTCTAAGGGCGCAGTGGGGCTCAAACCTGGCCCTTATAATCATACTATTTTCACTTTCCTTGGCGAACAAGATTTTCTTGAATTCTATTAGCTGACGGTACAAGCGACGGTGTCTACAATAAAAGTCTCTCATCTCTGGGTGCTCTGAGGAGAAAATGACGACGATATCACGTCAGCATGTCGGAGAGCAGACTTGGCAACATTTGGAGTACGTGATTGGGATGCCAAGCGCAAGGCTCCGTGCTTAACTTGTTTACGTCAACGCATTTCCGAGCTCCTGGCGTCTCGGCGTACCAGCGCTCTCACCTTCATCTTTAACTTTAACTATTGAATAAACTGGTACATGCTCTTTAAATCCAGTAATTACAAGGCCAACTACTTATCCGCCGTATTTGATGTCTCCTTCAGGTCCTGAGTAAGCAAATATAAAGATTGTGGAGGACCCACCCATCTGCGGATTATCGCCTGATTCACCTCCGTCAGAGTAAAACGTTGGCGGCGACAGAGTAGTACATATCCAAAATCCATACTCCTCAAGCGCTTGGCGAACGCCAATTATCCGGGAAGACGCAGCAGTGTCAAGCCTACAGTTCAAGTCTCCGGCCAGAAGAGCTGGTACATCAGTTTGAATAATCGCAACGGCGCGACTAATCTTTTCTAAGATATCTTCAACAGAGTCTCGGCTGCCACTACTGTACATCCCAATAAAGGTTAATTGGGAGGTGCTGAGGACGATGGTGTTGTCTTGGGCCAATACGATCCTTGCTTGTTTGATTCGGGGGCCAACCAGCAGAGAGACTCCTTCAATTGGCCGGCCGCGCGAAGCTTTGTCTCCGTTAAAAGAACAATATCGTAACCGTTGCTGTTTGGAACGACCGGAAGTATACTCCGTATGCCCTCACAGTTCCATTGGCACACTCTTAATTGAGCTGTCGGCCTCTGGAACGATTTGACCGGTAGTTGCGGCGGTTGGACTGGTCGAGACGTCGTGCCGAGTTGTTCTGGGTGTTTTTCTTGGTCTCGGTTGCCGCCTTCAACTCCTTTATCGCTTCCTCGAATGACTTGCATAAGCGGATTAAGTCGGGTGGGTACGGGGCCGGCGTAACTGTTAAGGCAGTTTTCTGCTCGAGTTTGGTGCTGCCTTTCTTCCTGACTAGGTTAACCTCTGGCTTCTTCTCTGCCTTTTTCGGTGACGGTAGTCCCAAGAAAGCAGTCACGCAGCGAGCTGCAATACGCGCAACAATGCCTGCTGCTTCGTCGTCGTATGTTGTGGTAGCCTTAATAAGCATTGGTTTTTCTTGACCTCATGTATCATTTCTAACCCTGTTTTGTGGTGTAAGTTCATCACTGTGAGCTGTTGACTATTAGGCAGGTGCATGCACAACGGACCTCGAAGTTTCTTTACTGAAAAATCGCCGAAGATTAAAGCTCTCTTCTTTGTCCTCTGTGAAGGCCCAGCCGCGCTCACATTGGTGGCGGGCGTCGTCTGCATCTCGATCTGGCACTGCGGCTGGTCGTGGACTCTCCTGCACAAGCTAACCAGTTCTCTTTCGATAAGGATGCTCCTTTGAAACACCATTGCGAGTACGTCGGCGAGGACCCGAATGAACACGAGGCAAAATGCTGCCGCCCAGTGGGTCGCTAATGCGGCAGAGGGCACACCTATACCCATCAAAATTTTGCTGTGCAAGGGTCTGGCTGGCGGCTGATACGCACTGCGCGTGAAAATAGTACGGGCAGCCTGTACACCAGTTCCATGTGCAAACAGTTGCACGCACCTGATGCAATTCATAGTTACATCTGTCGGGGCTTGCCCGGTGGCTTTATCTGTGAGACCGTCTCTCGTGCGATCTCTCACACAACTCTGGGATTTGAACACGCGATCTTACACACAGTAGTTCCCTGCGCAACCCCTGCGCCACAGCGACCTCGGCTTATAGGCGGTCAATTCAGCGGCTGAACAGTATTTGGCAGGTATACTGTCAGTGGTGGTTGTGTTTCCCAGTCAGTACGAATTGTGTTATCTAAGGCAGCAAGAAACTGAAAAATGTCCAGAGAGTTCCAAGAATTGCACTCTGTTTGTCACAGTACCACTTCACTACGCGAGCGCTGCGAATGCCTCTTACAAATTGCCTTACATTCTCAGCGATAGGCAATTACACAGCTAAAAAAAGTACGTATTTCCACAGCCCTATGCTCTCTATAGCTCAATGACACTACTGAGAACACAAACATGGTCCTTCTCTTGCCGTATCTGCCTAAAAACCCAATTTAACCATTGTTTTACTGCTATTTATAGCCATTCACTAATTGTATAATTTTATGGCACTAACGTTTAAAATAGACAGCGCAGTGAAGCGTGACGTCGTTATTAAGCAGGGTGTTCCTAGATTGCCCCTAATTAAATTTGTGGTTCAGGTGAGTAACCCTTCGTAGCAGGTCAACTATTTTTAGCTAGGACTCAAGGCTCTCGTGCACGGGCCTTTTATGCAGTAACAGGCATCACGTCGTATTTGCTCTGATTACCAATTTAGCCTTCTGCACTACACATTGGAGCCTTGTGTCTACGTGGGGTGGTCTGACAGTTGAGTGGTCTAACAGTTGGGTAGCCAACTTAGAAGTCATTCTTTTTATCGCATGACTTTATTGCTATACTTCCATTCGATCTGATCAGGGGTCGATTTTCAAAGATCCCTGCGGAGACTGCTTCAGGCGTTACTGTGTAGTCGTTATTGAAGTAAACCTAGAAAGTGAATAATCTAGAAACAATCAAACCCACTTTTTCTCAGTTTTTGAGTAGTCAATGATTACTATATGGTATTACTTATGTCTACATTAAGTCAAATCCAAGTCTATTCATACCGGATGCTAATACCGTCGACAAGTAATCGTTTTTCAAAGAATTTTAAAATAAAACCATACCGTACAAATACTAGTTTTTTCTTTAAAGAAATTTAAATTAAAGTCTACAGCCTATTGTTGACTTCATTGATTTGCCTATAGCTATATACCGGTCGTTAGCTTTTTAAAAGGGATGCGCGCCATTTCTACTATCTTTGTTATTTCGAGCGTTTGGCGTTCTCACACAAAAGTCAGAGAGACCAAAAGCGGAGAGACACCTAGAAAAGCAGCAATAAGAAAAAAAGAACAGTAATATATTTAAACACGTTCATGAAAACACGTACCATGTAGAGGATGTGTGTAACAACATGCCTTTAACAAATACTGTATTATTACGTTTGCGCTATACACTGGCGCTACAAAACTATAGTTTTTTTTGCAACTTCGCAATTTCGTAGGTATATTCTAGAAACGCGCTTGATTCAATTTGCGTATAATTTAGTCTCGCATAGAAATTGTGCTCGATACCCTGGTGAAGTTAGTACGAATATTTCTTTAAGTTTTTGTTAGATGTTTTTTTTTTATATTATTCAGTGCTCACATCAAGCGCTGGCTTTGTTGTTTGGTTAGGGAGGTATTGCGCGCCGGTACCACCAGCGTTATTATTTTTGGAGCTAAACGACTTGTTTTATCTAGTAGAGCAACATTTTCTTAGTTACGCTAGGCGACATGTGACTGGAGCGGGTATAGCAGACATTGCTCCTATAAGAACTGCATCACAAAACGATAATAAAACTACTCTCTGTGGGCGACTGACTTCCCAGTGGTCGACTGGTTTATGTCTTCGGAGGCGACGTACGGCCGTGTCGGGATCTCTATGGGCGCAGTTCAAACGTGCCCGCAGCCTTGCCGTTGAGATTAACGACAGCCTTGGGCAAAAACACTGGCCTACCCATTTCGGATTTAGCGTAGAAAAAAACAATCCCCTGTACCGCTTCGCTAGTATAACGGCTTCTCGGTCAGATGCTACTGCAAATATTCTGAGCGGCGGCACTTATAGGTCGCTGTTACGCTTCGTCGGCCACCTCTTGATAATCTATGTGTTCGGTAGGCTCTCATATCGCTTTTGCTCTACATCTCTCGCTGTTTTCCTTCACATTTTGTTTTTCTCTGTAAAACTAACTATGCCCACGTATAAAACAAACTTCTGGCCACGCTAGTAGTGTTTAATCGGACCTAATTTCCTTGCGGCTGCATTTTCAAGACCATAGGTTTGGATTAGTAACGGGGTTATGATCCATTTCTAGTACACTTCAATCCTGCTACCTGCGCTCGTTGTCCAAAGTAAAGCAGCTTGTCGTCGCCATCGAGGCCTCCTCGACGGGGAGTTGGATCGCCGATTCAACGCAGGCAGCAGCACTTGCTAATTTTTGCGACCAGTAGAGTGCAGTGCTGGAGCACAGAGCACAAGGATCTCTGGACGGATTGCGTTATCTCGACTACAACGCGGCCTAGAAAATCAGGTTCCCAAAAGCTTAGGAAGAGCCCGTTTAAAAGCGTGCAACAGATAGCATGTAGCATGTGGCTTCAAGATCTCCCCTTGCCGCAGCTTTGAAGCGATGCTGGACAACAACACACTCCGTATTGTTTCCGGCTTGCTGTTGGGGGACGTAGTTTCCTCGGCGCGTCCATGCAACCTTTACAGAGCTCCAGTAAACGGCACGGGTCAACACGCCTTGTTGTGTCGCTATAGCGTTGGGCGCCACTCACCTCATTTGGCCATCAACGATGTGATCTTTCGTGCGTTTCACTCGGCCCACATTCCGGCAGTAAAAGAACCCGTTGGTCGCAGTCAAAATAGCCTGCTGAAGCCAGACGAAAAAACTCTCACCTCGTGGGTACGTGGTCGTCTCCTCGTTTATGATGTTATGGTATCCTGTGCACTAGCCAGAAGCTACGCTCAAAGTACGAGCCATTGCAGCGCATTTCGATCGAGGTTCAGCGCGGCAATGCGGCGGCATTGGAAGGGTCTCTTCCGTCAGCCGTAGGGCTTCCCACGGTTTCGATGTAATGCCAAAGTAATACCGAGCCTGGGGGGGTGGGGAGGAATCCGGGTTTAGTGGGTTTGCGAGTCTCACACTAGTCACGCAGGCTGCTAGTGGCGCATGTGCATCATGCATTACCGAAACCTCCCAGAAAAAAAAAAAAGGGCTTCCGGAGATCCCGTAGAAAGTGCCTTTAATGCCCATAATTGCTTGCTAATGACAATAAAAAAGTAAAACATGGTACAGGTACAATTTCTAGTACACACTTCCTGTTGTTAGATCCTATTATACTATTCCAGCGAAATATAGAGAGTAGATGTGGTCTAATCTTAATACATTCGCCAGCGAACAACAACTGACTTTGCGGATCAGCTGCCTGGTCATTCAGGGTTTCAAACGCTAGAGAATTTGTGGGCATACCCTATAGATGAGCATTTTCTTAGCTCGCTGATCTTTGCAAGGTGGGCTGCATAACCAGCTTCGGATGCGCCGCCACTAACCATAGAAGGGGCTATGGCGACAGTAACGATTGCATCCCAAACCAATATTTTGACTCGTTCCAAGGGTCTCGGGTCAAAAAGCCCGAAGGGTTAGTCTTTATACTCAACGAAAAAGGGTTTAACAATTCCCTACAATCTGTTGATGAGTAAATGCACTGCACAAGTTTTCTTACTCACTGTGCGACCAAGTGAGCAGGGAGTTACTAAGTTTATGCAGGCTCTATAGAGGCCCAAAGAAGAACATAAAATTGTGAGTAAAAACCTTGGCACACGACTAGAGGTAGAGGGCCACAGCAGTATTCTAAACCTAGAGGTAAGAGCTCTCACAAATTAGTGGACATTCAAAGATGTCGCCTCGAGCCACCTTAACAATGTTTCAAGTTAAAAGGAGAGCACATAGACGGTCTAAGTTTTTTTTTCCATATATAATTTCATTTTTTTCCATAATAATTTCATTTCCTGACAATTGTCTTCCATACAATATTTTTCTAATTTGAACTAACGTATAATGCAGTTCAACAAATGCAAAATTTTAATAAATTTTTTCAAATACGCAGTTATAATTAGCTTGTCAATATGCAGACTAGGGCTCTTGCAATCGCAGATTTAGTGAAGATACGTTAGGATAAAATGCTTGATACGACTTCGTTGGCAATTTCGCACTCACTCCAAAAGAACACATTTTTGCTCTTTGTTTCATTAAAAAAATAATTTTTTGCCAAGTTGTACTAAACCCCAAAGTTTATTGGAATTCTGAGATAATATATGTATATATATATATATATATATATATATATATATATATATATATATATATATATATATATACCGGCTAAAATGATCAAACTAGCGGCTGCAAACCTGCAAGTAGACATTGGGTTATGCGACTCGGGGCCCCGCTCCTTTGCATCGGCTGTAGGGGCGGACTTCAAGACGATCCAATAGACCATGAACTTAGCCATCAGATGGCAAATAGTTTGCCGATTTTGCGCCTGGTCGTGTGTAGGTGCAGCTGGCTATTCTGTACACTGCCTTTGGCGCACCAGAGTAACCATATGCAAAGGCCGGCCTGGCAACGGGCTTGGACGTGTTCTTCTATTCCCTCCGCTGAAAGGTAACGTTTGCCGAACGAGAGACTCATCAAGAAGAGAGACGGGTTTCTTCTACTACTAGGCCAATGCCGTCGAAAAGGGAAGTCGGCCACAGTCCTTCAAACAGACTGCAACAGCAGCACCGTTTCTCCATTAGTAAAATTACTATGAGCGATTTTGTCTCGATTAATTCACATTGATTTGTTTGCTGGGCATGCCCTCCATCCAGGACATGCGTCATTAGAACAGACCGTAAATACCGAGTTTAAACGGCCAAGGTAATTCGGCTCGGCCAAAGCCGCAATTTTTTTGCAGCTACACCTTTAAGAGATCAGCCTGAAATAGAGTTTCCACTTTTGATTTTTTACAGCCCTGTCTAACTGGCCTGCTCAACGTGTCAAGTCAGCAAACACAAAACGCATATGTATGATTTGAAGATAGATATGTAACACTTAAGCTCATAGCTGAACTATGCTGACGAACAGGAAACTAGTACTTGTTGAAATTATATAAACAAAGGCTAACCACCTAATACGGCTCTCAATAGAGCGAGCACTTTAGTAAGTGCTAATTCAAAGAGCAATCAGCTGTTGTTCTGCTTTACGCTTCTAGCGGCAAAGTCAATAATGATCTTCACGTAGAAACTGCATACACATTTACCAGAGCATTCGTGTCTGAGACTGTGTATGAACATTTATATATATATATATATATATATATATATATATATATATATATATATATATATATATATATATATATATATATATATATATATATATAAATGTACATACACAGTCTCAATTAAAGCAATATCATCATCCACGTCTAAGGCCAAGACTATTTTAGACTTGGACCTGAATGGAAGATCACGTACCGTGAGAACCCGACTCTAAGGTTAGCATAGAGTATGCAAAACCCGGTACATCTGCATATTACTTTAAAATCTACGTTGAGCTTGCGAAGCTACTTCAAAAAAGGAGGAAGATCTTGGATACGCTTCTAGGGTAGTCGGTCTAATAGAATGCTGAAAATGATTTAGAGATAACGGCGCTGGCAATACAGCAACTGGCCATCGGTGAATGTGTGTGCACAGCCCGCTTATCCATTAATCGTGGTCTAACACCGTCTAGAACTGAGAGTTCTCAACTCTGAGTCCGTCAAGTAAAGCCCTCAAGGGAGCCGACAGCCACCGTATTTCGATGAGCATCGATAGACAGCTTCTGGCGTTTGAACGTGCCTTTGCGTTTCTCGTTTGATCTCTTGCACCTTCGATCTGGACAAATAATTTCCTCTACACAGACACATTTGTGCTAACGTCCTCATTTGTGTGAGGTATAAATCGCAGCTAACAAACTAGCAAATAGTAGTGACAACACTGTCATAAGAGTAAATAATAGATTTTGCTTTATTCACTGGACTCTAAAGATCATCTAGAACCGTAGATATCTCAACGTGTTGGCCCTCGGCGCATTAAAGGTATACTTCGCGGCGTGCCCTCCAAGCCCGTAGGGGACGGACGATGGTTTGAAATTAAAAACAACCTTCTTAAACAACTGTTTTATTTGTTGGCTCGTGTAAGAGCAAAGAGCGTTTGCCCTTTTAGATCTGGGTAGCACACGTGCACACTCTTTCAGATAAGACTTCCCATTATTCTTGCAACAGATGAGAGTCGGTTTATTGTCAGTGCTTTGGAGAGCCCGTCGAAAAACTGCCACTAGATCACGTTCTGAATAGAATTTATGTACTAAAAATATGTATGAGTTCTATTCAGCAGTCGGATAAAATATGTACTCTAGAATTAGTATTCTCTGTTTTGCGTAGAGGAAAACGTTTCTACATGTTTGTTCAGCTCTGTGCCGATGAATGCCAAGTAATAACAATAATAATTTGTAGTATTGAATAATAGTAATAATAGATTATATAGCTTGCATTACTGTAAGGAAGCGTGTACTGTAGCATGCGCAACTACGGCTGTGAGGCATTAATAATGTAAAACTTAAGCCGACCTGATAATCCAATCGACCAACTCGATCTTTTTGTTTTAAAGGACTTACTCGAAAATGCGGTACGCACACACGGACACCACCGCAGGAGAAAGACCAACTCGATCTAAATTACCTTGTATTTACCTTAGTATATTACGTTCACTAGAATGCAAAGTAGACAAATTTCTATCTGAAATCGTAGTCAGCCTTAGCTAGCTGATATGCCTGTACTTGAACTATTATTTACACCTAAGTATACTTATTTTTTTTAGTTTTCCTTCTGATACATGTTGTCTTCTCTGGTGTCAAGCTTGCCTCTTTTTTTCGCTGTGTGCCATTTGTTTCTTCTGCAACAGCGATGAGTCAGCTGTAATATGTACATGCATATTGTAATGTGTAGATCGCGGAATTCCGCACTTTTCCGGCTAATTGTGATGATTTAACTTTTAGACATGCCGCTGCGGCATGTACACCCGACTAAACTATAGCCGAAACGCTTGCACGTAGAAATTTGCAAATCTTTTTTGCATTCTTTTTATGTGAAAGGTCTTTGAACACATTTTACGCCCTGACAGTCACAGTTCAGATGCTCGTAATGGACTAAGCTGTCTGGGGCACAATAGCGTCTAAATGCACCAATCGTCATCGCTAGTTCTCGTTACTAGATTTATAATGGCTTTCTCCAGCAGATGTATGCAGCATTAGGGCAATGAGAATCACGTCCAACAAGAACAACTAGTAAGGCAGATATCGGCCGCACTGAATCTTCTTATGCTGTATAGGTGACCGATATAGATACGCCCACATGCGGTAGTATATTTGGCACTAATCTATCAGTCCCTAGGTCTCTCCAAGCCACTTCCTGTCTTTCGTGGAAGATCTCCGTGCACGTTAAGGGTGCTCGGAAGCGCTAATTAACTGGAGCCCCGCCCCAAAGAGACTCATAGGAGTCTACGTTGAGCTTTACAACATGCTTTTCTATAAGAAAAAAAAAGGCAGCAATCATTTTGTGTCGTCCAACATTTACTCGACTAGAGTAGAGTCGAGCTATTAGTATGTGTGCCTTACTGTCGGTATCTTCTATCGCCGTGTTTTGAATGACACCATCAAACGGGTGGTGCCGTGCGACAAGCAGAACAAATCCCAATAGCGTTGCGAGTATTCCTTGCGATATTAGTTGTCGTTTGGTTAGATAGATATCAGTCGCTTGCAGCCTTAAGGTAATGGATTGATGTTTGCTTTTCCCTATTGATATATGTTCTCATCGAACAAGAAGTAGCTAGCATTCGAGTGCTTGTTGCTTTAATCTATTTCTGCCTCCAATCAGCCTCCAGCTAGTCGAGAATGACTGGCAATGAGTTCGTCGCATGAGCGCAGCTCCGATAGCCTATTTCCTGCCATGGTAAAAACGCTTTACCCTGATATAGCTTCTGCCTATTAGAGGAGGTAGCGGTGGAATGGGAACGCGCTATTCTCAGCAACCGCAGCCGAATTGAGTCGCGGCGATGCCAAGAGCTCGCAGAATGCTTAGATCTAAATGCGAGGCATGAGACACAGAATCGTTTATTATACACGTACCGGACATACCGTTTTGTTTTGTAGGCGTAGCGAATGTGTTTGAAAAGCATTTGTAAGGTACCTTGATACACCGTGTTAAATTGTGTCGTGTTGGTTCTGCAAAGGGCGCCTTGATTAGAATAGGTTTGTTGTTTTGTTAATCTGCTTGCAGCTAAGGAACGACCACCGGACACGATCACCGAAAATGATGAACGGAAGCAAAGCTATAGTTTACGGTTAGGCAGTCTAGATTTGCTGTGTATTAGAGGCATCAATTTTTAAAGACACTTCCATTCCTCGTTCCATTGAATTTTTTGTCGGGTTGTACTAAACCTCAAACTTTGTTGGGCAAAGATTGAGGTTTGACATACTTAGAAAAATAAAACATTCGCTTTACAAAGAAATTATACTACTAATATAAGAATACACTAACGCTGTCTGAAGGCAAGGTAGTGTAGGACACCTGGGATGGCTACACCCTAAAACTCACATACTTTTTTTCCTTAAGGAGAGCGTATTTTTTGGCAACTTTCCGCATCTTTTTTTTTTGTATATTAAGACTCAGCCCATTAGGAGATTCCTAGAAAACCAGTTTTCGATTATTTTAAGACACTGGAAAACGTCGCTCGCGACTCTGCCGTTTTCGATGATTTTAGTTGCGGTCTTGCAGGAGAGATCCTTTGCCCGTTTTTCATAGAATGGAAGCAACATCTCTTAGACAGCCAATTTTCGATTATTCTCTTGCCTTGAAAATTAGCCTCCTCAGTAACCAAAAAGAGAGCTGACCGGGCACTGAGAAAATATTCAGTCATCAGATAAGGCAAACGACCACTTAATTCTTTCACTGCCAACGTTTCTCAGCTTCGAATTCTCAACGAATTTTATCGAATTCGAGAGGGCAGCGTTGGCTAATACAAACATGTTCGGTTTACGTTAGGGCCATATTTTGCTTACATACTACCAATTACTAACTAGTGAGTAAGTCTCAATTAATAATAATATTATTTTATTCAGAATATTCTGCCTCTGGCACAGGTTGTTGCACACACGATCGCCTGCATGCAGAGGCATGGAGGAAAAACAGGGCGTGATAGATTTCCTTATGTCCCGAAAGAGCGCGCTGATTAGGCCACGCGGAGAACGCTTCAGAGAACGCCCACGCAGAACGGAGATGAGAAGCCGGGAAGTGGATGGGGGGAGAGGTAGCAGCTAGGCTTTCACACTAATCTTGACGCCCCCCTCCCCAGGCCGGAAGCACACAAGCTGAGCGCACAGAGCGCTTGAGAGTGAAACTCCCCCACGGGGGGCGAAGTTACGCCATGCAATTTTGATCTAGAGGGGGTGGAAAGGAATCTGATTTCTGGTGGGCTTAGTTAGCCGCTGCATGTGCATCATGCAGGCAGCACAAATGAGTGGAAAAGATAGGAAATACTAAATATAGCAATTTGTTAAATCGTCAGGTCTTGTAAATGCTCAGTAAATGAGCGCAGCCATTTCTAAATTGTTATTATAAGCATTCGCTCCTAAATATCATGTTCGTATTTACATAACCAAACAAGGTGCATTTAAAAAAATAAATTAAGAAAAAACACTGGCTAATATTGCCACTACAATGCCGTTTCTACTCATAGTCAATATGACGTTCCTAAAAGCAGCGGGCACTATTTCCATGATGGAAGGCTTAGGCATATCCCTTTGGCCCTGAGCGATCGCAGATCACTAACACAAATAAAAGCAAAATCCAAACGCACTAAAGCACCAAACTAATAACATTTGGAAGAGAATCGTTTGCTAATAAGACTAAATTCAATCCGCTATATCAGTATTATATTATACGGATAATAATGTATTAACATTGGAAATATAATTTTAACAACATTTTCTAAAATAGTTTGTATAATATGCCGAGCAAGAAGGCTTAGTGGCAAAGCTTTTGTCTTGCATTCGGGAGGCCTGGGTTCGAGACCCAGACCGGCCACTCTTAAATTGGTTTTGATGGTTCCCAATTTAGACGAGGTAACTGCCGGAGTGGATAAACATTTAGCCATGACGTGAAAAAAACTGTACACGGGCCTTACGGAAAAAAAAAATTAATATTCGTTAAGTATATCGTAATATATATATATATATATATATATATATATATATATATATATATATATATATATGTGTATATAATATATATTTTTTTTCTTTTTTTATCCAGAGACATAAAGCTGGGCGCGAATCCAGAATAGCTAACCTTGAGTATCAAAGGTCTATTAAGTTTTACTTTTAAGCAACGTCAACTTCAAACCCAGTCTCGTGAAATGCAACTGACTATGTGTGGAACGTATGGAACGCCCAAAATAAGACATGTTCTTCATAAAAGCATCTTCAGTGTGAACAACAGGTTTGTATTTGCTTTTAACATGGAGGAGCGTTTAGGAAGCTTTTCTTGGAGTCTTGCCAGTATCACCTCCTATTAACGCACACGTAAACCAGGTGGTAGAAACGAAACCATTTCGGTGCTTAAATTACTTAGAGCGACAGGATCGGTAGATAGCGGAGTTCTGGCAACAACGGCTAACAGGGTCACGTGGTCTTTGAGGGCACGTTCCAAACGTTGTCTCATGTGGTCTGTCGCTATACAACAGAGAGCGGAGGCTTGGATATCGTTTGGGATATCGGCGCACATGTCATAGCCAATATAGACTTTAGGTGTCATGCCATGTCATATTAAGTCGTAATAACCTGGTTAACAGCAATTGGGTTGGCAAAGGACCTTGAAGTGTCCGCTGGCCGGGAGGGGCAAGTCGCCGGATGTGGTACCCCATGAAGTTATCCGCGGTATCGCTTCTCCTCACTCCCTTGCAAATTGTAGGTCCATGAGCTCTACTCACCTTGCTCGCTAATTTTTAATTTCCAACGAAAATACTATTCTTTTAGTAGTCCGTTTTTTCCGGATAATGCAGTTCAATAAATAATGTGCCCGGCGAACACATTTAACATGACGGCCTACGGGTGGTACCGTCGCCACGTGGCTGCCTCATTTTTTATATGCAAACACTCCCCGTGGATCGTAATTGTAGAGCGGCCACCAGGTGCTAGATGTGCGATCTTGTTTTAAGCCATATATAGGCGTAGCAGGTTTTATTGTAGCTGTTATACATTTTAATTTGGCTGTTTCACATATCAAAAGTCAGGTTAAAAGTATAGCAGCGATGTATACACAATATAGTTACTACTATAAATAAACCCGTGTAACGTAATAAAATATTCTATACTACTAAACTATATATAATTTCATTTGAGACTATCAAACTTTACCTATTATAATCATTAAAGTAAATAAATTTATAATTATTATTAGACTGCTATGCGTTTACAATATGGTTGTCAGAGCGTTAAAAATATGTTTTGACTACATGTGACAAGCATTTGCACTAAACATGACAGCACCTGTCGTAGACATAGAAAAACACAATCTCCATACCATAATTAAGCATTTCAATTAGACGTGGACGGCTGCGCAAACCATAGCCAAGTCGCATACAATTTACGAGAATCTGCACTAACACAGGCGATCATTTATTCTTAGAATAAACACTTCAAACTTAGTCGGGCATCACCCAAAAATAAAACGCGCTTTGGACGTTTAGTTGAGGTCACTACGTCAGAAATAGTTTAGAACATCTATCGTATTGCCATGGCAGATCGCGATCGAAAGAGTGTGAGATAGTTGGGATCGTAGGCATCTCAGCAGATGAAGTGCATAATGTGCTGAACGAACGACTTGTGATGTTGATTCGTTGTCGTGAACGTGAGGCCTGGATCCCGTGAGGATGGATATTACACATCATAGTCAAAAGAGTAGTCAAATCAGTAGACAGCGTCTGGTGAGCGTGCACGGAAGAAAACGAAGGCTGTTCAGTCGCCCCGAAAGCTATGGGAATAATATTATTTCACACATCTCCATAACAGTAGTGGTAAAATTACTCGAGTTAGGGTTCCTACTCTTGCAATTTGGACCCGTGTAACCTTTCCTGTCGCCAAACCTCACGCTCTAATAAAAGAACGAATATCGAAGAAAACATTATCGCTTTTGTACATTCGTATTTTGACGACCTCTAGACTTCCTCTTTTTCCTAAGGAATCAAAATGCTAGAACACCGCTGGACTAAGTGTGCAGAGCTCTAAGGTGACTGTGTCTATATATAAATGAAAAAAACAGCGGAAATTAGATGATGATGACAACAGAAGGTCTAGAGACGGCAAATTCTAGCCAGCGGAGATTAAGGAGCGGGCGATTCCCGACAGCACCTGTCGCTGGATCTGTATCAGGGCCATGCGGCCTCGATCAGGGGAACCCTTCAGGGATAGCTGTTTTTACACTGGACCCCCTGTCACGGTGCACACGCACACAAGAGCGCGGTGATTGGACGGTGGATCGAGCACGTTACAATGTATTATCAAGACTGGACACCAAAGGTTAAATATGTTTGATTTTATATGTTTGTAAACAGTTTGGTATAGTTCTGTCGGCGTTTCGTCCTTATTTGCCCTGATCGCTCGTATCTGACTTCTTTCGCCGAAGTAAAAAGTAGTGTCGCCCTCAGAAATGCTTGCGCAATGCGCAATCCATTCACTGTCATTGATTAGTGAGTTTGCTGTTGTTAGCTTGCTCATGGATGAACACTATTAACTGACAGGCGTAACTACGTAAACAATTGCTTTTAAAACATAATAATTTTTATCAAGCTGCTTTGACAAACAGTCGAACGAAATTAGCGGTGCTTCAAGCTATGCGCAGATTACATAATTTTTAAATTTGCCCACAGCTTGTAGCTATTTACCGTCTTGTTCACTTTACGACTAAACATGCTAGTTGAATTGGTGATCAAATTTTGTAGTCAGTGAACAAATACGCAAATAATAAGTAAACGATAAACTATAGTATAACGAATAGACTATGTTACGGCAAAGGGTCTCACAAACTAGGTTGCACGACGGGTCATATATATATATATATATATATATATATATATATATATATATATATATATATATATTGAGATTGTGATCGAATTTATTAATAATGCCAATGGAGCGACAATTGTCTCCCGAGAACGTGTGCGCCGTAAATGTTACTCAATCTCGTAAAGAGTGGGCTGAGACCACATTAGTAATGTGCCCCGGACGGACGCAGCATTCCCGCGTTGAACGTCGAGATCGAGACGTTGTCTCAAGAAACCTGCAGATCGCTTATCACCAGTTGCCAGGTTTAACTGCTCGCCGACTCTGTGGAGAAGTTTGCGGGTGATGTTGCCAGGGCCGCCCAGGGTTTCAAATGCTAGCGGCTGAAACTCATGTGGGTACCCGATGGAAGCGTATTTGGCAAGCTTTCTTGTCTCGGCTAGACTGCCAGCGTAGCCTGCCGAGACCGCCCCGCCACCGACCATTGAGGGTGCTAATGAGTCGGTGACTGTGGCGTCCCAAACAAGCATCTTTCCCCTACTGAAAGGGGTAAGGGCCATCCCATCTGGGCGCTTACCATCTACGGCGGAGAGACCTTGGGGCTCTAGAATGCAGGGGTATCCGCATGATCGAAGCGCTCGGCTGAAGGTGTCGTTAATACCGGCATGTCTGGCCCGCCGTCCGGCGCTTATGATGCACGATAAACCGTGATGCGCTAATTCGTCTACAGGTTGACCGCATCTGCATTGATGAGGAGTGACGAGGTCACAGCCAAGACGAAGACCTGTCGCAATTCTTGTTGTTTCATTGTCCAGGAGAGTGCCCAGTGGGGCGCTGGGAACTGCATGCAACCAAGCTCCGGATCCCTTGGCAGCGACCGCTTGGAGGCGATATATATATTTGTTTAAGATATTCCGTAAGGCAATTGCCCGTGTACGTTTTTTTCGTGTCATGGCTAATTTTAATCCACTCCGGCATTTACCTCGTCTAAATTGGAAACCATGCAAACCAATTTAAGAGTCGCCGGTCTGGGTCTCGAACCCAGTCCTCCCGAATGCAAGGCAAAGGCTTTGCCACTAAGCCATCTTGCTCGGTATATAGTATTACGATAGTTATTATCATATTTTCATTTTCATTTCAATTTGAGGTTTATTCACGGAACCGCAATTTCACAATGCTTAAGTTCTCGTATATAAAAATATTTAAAATGTGCATTACAAAATGTGTGTAAAAGTGTGCATGCAAAATGTGTAACATTACTATTATCTATTTCATACTATAATATGTCTCACTCCATACGAAACTAGCAATTGAAGTTGCTAAACACTTCTCCCGTTCACACAATTTCAACCTATTGACGGGAAACTAGTTTTGACTAGAGTTTTTGCTTGTTACCCATTTGTTCACCTCGCGTTTAAATGCTCCGACTGAGGTAAGTACACGAATTTCTTTGGGAAGTTCGGTCCAGATAGTCGGAAGGGTGTATGCAAGAGCATGACGGGTGGTCTGCTTTAGAGCTATTGGCCTCACAAATTCCGTTGCACGTCGAGTTGTGCGTCTAACAGCAGCTCTTATAGGAAAACCAGCATCATCCGGAATAACTCCCCTATACATCTTAAATGCAAGCGTGGCAATTTTTACCCTGTACATATCCCTAAGTGTTAAAAGCTTAAAGTCTTGAAAACACTTGCGAACCGAATCGATGCGGCGCAAGTTAAATACCGCCCTGAGGGCATCATTCTGAATGACTTCGGCCCTGTGAGTTATACCTGTATTATAAAATCCCCAAATTGAAATACCATAACAAAGAATTGGCACTAATAGCATATATACTAAAATATATTTATACACCATAAGAAGACCCTCGACAGGCACTCCTAGTTCTCGTAGACGACGAATAGATGAAATTACCGCATAGCATTTAGGCGTAATAACGTCTAAGTGATCATGCCATCTAAGCGTCTCATGTAAAGTTAAGCCCAGACATTTGATAGTAGAGAAAAGTGTCACTTCCGTTCCATTGAGCTCTAGCGTTTGAACCTGCGTGACCCTTTTGGCAGGGCGAAACAACGTGAGTCCTGTTTTGGTTGCATTTATCACCAGACCGAATTTTTCAAACACAAGAACAGCATACTCTACTACTTGCATAGCCTTCTGTACATCAGCCTGTATCACAGATGGTTGAATACGAAAAAGTAAGGTCGTATCATCAGCATAGACGATGGGCGTACAGGACCCTTCTGACGCAATCTCTTCAATAATGAAATTAATCAAAATGATAAACATAAACGGTCCTAAGATTGACCCTTGCGGCGTCCCGATGTTTACTTCTTCTAAGGTCGATTCAAAACAACCTACCTTTACCGCTTGTTTCCTCTCCGCTAGGTATGACCTAAACCAAGACAAAACAGTGCTATCACAACCAAGTTTTTCGAGCATAAGTAAGAACAACGAATGATTTACACAGTTGAAGGCGGCAGAAACATCCAAAAAGACGCCAAGGCAAAGTTGGTTGTCTTGGAAAGAATTGGCGACCTCCTGATAAAGATGAGCGAGGGCAAGCTCCGTTGAGCGTGCCTTACGAAATCCAAACTGATTCCTCGAAAAGAACCCAATCGAACTAAGGTGCCCTTCGCATCTGGATTTAACTACCTTTTCAAATATCTTTGAGAGGTAATCCACTAAAGAAATTGGTCGGTAATTATTCGGATTTTTACGATCGCCCTTATTTTTAAATAAGGGAATAATTGTGGACACCTTTAGTCTAGCGGGGAAAACGCCAGTAGTCAGGGAACGGTTTATAATATGCGCCAATGGATGAGAAAGAGTGACGGAGGACAGCTTCAGCAATCGGTCTGGGATTCCTGCAGCCCCAACTCTCCAGGAAGCCTTTGTGGATTCTAAACTTCTCTGTACTTCCGGCGTACTTACTGGCAAAAAAGAGAATGACAAATCTCTCTTAAACCAGGTGGCCTCCAGAGCTGGTTGAACGTTTTCCTTGACTTGGAGAGCTTTTACTGTATTGGATCCCACCGTAGCAAAATGGTGATTTAGCTCCGTCACTATATCCGTTGGGTCAGTCACAAGCCCAGAACTGGCTTCCAGAGTAGTGGGAAGTTCCACTGACTTTCTGGCTCTGCCACACGAACCATTAATAAAGTTCCAAAGTTTGGAAGTGTCACCCTGGAGTTGCCTAAAGCACGTCTTATAAAAATTTGTCTTGGCGTTACGAAGTTCACGCTTGTAGCGCAGGAAGCTACGATAATACGAAGACTTTGATTCTTCCGACTGCGCTTTTATATGCCAACGATAAAGCTTGTTAACGCTTTGCCGCAAGCGCCTTAACTTTGCAGAAAAATTGAACTTTGGATGCTGTTTCAAATTACTCTGGCAGAAATTGTTAAAGCATCTATTATATTCATTGACTAACAAATTACTGAAAGCTTCAAAAGCTTCTTCCGTGCCGTCAGTGTCATACACTTTTAACCAGCTTAAACGGGCAACTCGGTCAAGAAACAAAGTGACACTCTTCCGATCGTGTATCCTTAATAAGGCTGTCGGAGCAGGTACGGCTTCTGTAACCGGAGAATACTTTCCAGATAAGAACACTACCACAGGGTAGTGATCCGAAAATAGCCTGGTGCACCAAACGACCGGGCAGATTTCCAGGAAATCCTCACAATTTCTAACAGCAACATGGTCAATACATGTACCGGAAGCGGGGCGAGTCACCTGCTTGACGACATGAAAAAAGCTTCTTTCCGAGAAAAATGATATATAGCTTCCCTGTCTGTATTAGCCAGCAAATTAATATTCGAGTCACCCATTACTATACATGGGAGAGCTGAACCCATTGGAAGTACCTCTTCCAACAAATCCAGTAGGACTTCCTTATGCGTGACCCTACTGGAATACATACCGATAACAACTCCTTCAAAACCGCACTTCTTTAGATGTACCCTGAGAACCTGTACGTTACCATCATCACTACTTTTAGCAAGCTTAGAGAGTATAAGGCAGTTCGAGCGTATGTACATGCCAACCCCTCCTCCCTGTTTACTAGTTTCACGTCCTGAGCCAATCAAATTAAAACCGGGGATGCTATATGCGTTGTAGTCGCCTGATTTTAGCCATGTTTCGCTTATGACTACAACGTCTAGCCCAGAACCCTCTTGCATCAGTATGTCCCCCAGCGTTTCGAGTTGCCCTGATTTCTTGAGCCCTCCTGTTCCCGCATTAATGTGGATGGCTGCAAGAGTACTAAAAATTGGTGATTTTACACCGCTAAGAGTTACAACTTTAAATTCTGGCGGTCCCCACCATGTCTGGCACTGCCTTACATTTGTAGGGTTATGTGATATAATGTCATTTAAACTATCTAATGCCATGGTCATGTTATTACAAGGTATGTGTAAAAATCTAGTTATAATCCAATGTATTACAAGAAAGGGTAAGACTCTAGTTAAACTGCTTAAGTAACTCTAACAAAGGTGCAATTGCACTAAAAAGGCTCTTCAGACATCCCACTGCTTGTGGGCATATAGCATTTAAAATTCTCATGACGGGCTTAAACGCTGCAGCCACGCTTTTCTTTGTCCTGGGAGCCTGACGCATCCTTGGCTTCAGGAGCATCTTCGTTTTGCCGAACGTCGTTTTCTTCGTCGTAGAGGTAGGCTTAGCCAGCCGATTCATCGTTTGTTTCTGGGGGATCATTGTAATTCCCGGAAGATTGATTTTTACTTCTGGACCGGCAGCGGATTCCACAACAACTGATCTCACAACTGATGCGTAAGAGCGACTGGAACCCTGCGTCGTGACAGGATGTCTAGCAGACAATTCCGGTGTTGATGAAGGAGCTTGATCAATCACTTTGATAGCCGTGGCGGGATGCTCTACACTGACTTGTTGCAGTCCTTGCAGACTATATAGCATTACGATAGCTATAGTATTACGACCAAAGTTTTCTTATGTCTGTGCAATGCGTATTTGCTATGCTAGCCAATCACGTTCTCTCGTTAGAATTTTAAGCAACGTTCTAGCCAGTAGAAGAAGTCAATACCGATGACCGTCGGTTTCAAATCTCATTCAATTGAGTAGATTGAGGATCCTGCTTGCAAACGAGCCGACCCGGTATTGCGGTACAGATAAACACACACTCATTTGCTATTTATTAGCTCCTCACCGATGAGTTTAGCTATTAGCATGTACTAACTTATAATGCACCACTGATGCATCATTCCTATACTTGTATGTATGACATTCGAATAAATAATCGTTGGCTGCCTGAGACACTGTCGACACAAGTCGACATCGAGATTAATATAATATGTGTTCACCACACGCACATCTTCTTCGTTCGTCGCATACATCGGGCTGTGATGAAACCTTAATAGGTGACCCTCGATTCCAACCTGCGTACATAATAAATGGAGAGGTTAGTAGACCCAACCGACATAACGGGCGTCGGTAGCATTAACAACCCTATACATTTCAACAGTGGGGATATCTGACGGCGCCTGGTTCCTGCTATATATATACGCGTTTTTTAAGCTCAATGTAGGCTTTCAGATAGTACTGCAATGTAGGTTTTTTCAGGATTCAAAACGTAGTTTATTACAGGGGCTACATATGCTTTAGTTGTCACAAAAAATGTCAGTCAAGAAGTATCACACATCACAAATAAAGCGTGTACCTCAACCATGCCGAAACGTGTTGGTGAATAGCCATTTATTTACCTCCTGTGTGAAACAAAGCAGGGAAGTTATACAGCCATTATTTATAGTATGTTACCCCATATAACGGTCAAATGAGAAGCAACGCCTTGCTGACTAGACGTTTTTAGTCTTCTCTATAAAAGCCCTGCAAATGCTGTGACACTTATCGAGGTCCTACGAAGCAAGGGAGCAAGGGGAACGGAATACTATTCCGAGAAATTTAAAAATCCAGCATGATTACCTTTAACAGCTAGACTAAGTCGATATCCTTGTGCACATCATAGAAATCACTGACGGAGTCCTTGTGTCCCCTGCTAAATAAGACTCCTAAAGCATTTTGTTACACTACTGGAAGCGTGACGGAAAACATAAAGAGCCCCCCCATATAGGATTGGCAACGACAGGGTGTTGTAGATCATCCATCGGGAGCTCTTGATAATCCGCGTGCAATAGAGGGCTGAATTGATGACGCGGCATTTGGCTTAGTGCAATCTAAATGTACTCATGCAATAAATGGCCGAGACATTTTGTGTTTTCTGTTACCAATGTTCCCCCCGATCTTCAATAGATAATTAACCGCTGCAAGACTCAAACCTTGGCAAAGGGAAGTTCTAAATTCTTCTATGTATTCCTATAGCTCCACAAGCTCCAGTAGAAGTTAGTAAACTTTCGAGTCCGGGACTGAATAAAATTTGAGCAAGATGCCCTTGTGGTCCAGGTATTAATTAGGAATGAGTGATTTTTCTTTGTCGTTCGATTCGGCATAGTGTGGTCGTGCTTTTGTTGGCTCTCATAAAATAATTGCGGTCTGAAGTTTGACTTCGACTGTGCGTGTAATAAGTGTTCGACGGATGTATATTACACACTTGGAAACAGTTCGGTTGTGTTCTGAGGAATCGGATTCCTCCCTCGCCTGGCCGAGTTCGATTTGTTAGCGTCATCGCAGATCATGGATTCACACATTGTTACGGCGGAGGACGTGGTAGTTTAGGAGTAGTTGAGCCAACAGGTGTATTGGCCTATTAGCAGTGCCATCGAATACCACTCAACCAAGTTCGATACCCAAGTTGGAACGTTTTTTATTTATTTTTTTTTTTTTGTCACCGCGCTCATGCTGTGATGTCGGGTAAGCCAATCGGAGGCAACCCCCCAGTAGATATATCCAGGCTGCAATGCAATTGCATGTAATCGGCAAACACCGTGTCTTGTAGCATCTGAGCTAGGTCGGAATGACGAGGACAATACTGATGTCGTCATCAACAAGGGCGATGACGACAACAAGCTCTCCACACGTTCTTCTACCCAGTCTTCGAGACTTGGCACACCACTGACGTTCTTTGCGCTAGTGGTGCACAGCTTTCTACGGGTCTGGAACAATACGCGTTCGCTTGTAGTTATTATTAAAAAAGAACCTTCGTGACTAATGGGACTAGGGAGGGACCCTGCGGGTGAGATCTTGAAACGCGCCATAGTCAAGATTCCAAAAGGGACGTCTCTGGCGCCGCCAAACTTATTGGCTCTTCGGACACCCTTGTATCACAGTCCGAAAGCCTTAAGCCTCTTTGGGACAGACATCAACAAGCTCTCTCTCGGATATGCCATCCACTACTTCCTGTGATGAAGTGCGCTTGGAAGGAGCCCTGCAGCTGATGTTGACTTTCTTAGACCTCGGCTTCTTCAGGATCTGCTGTCCGCGGCTTAGAATCCGTCGCCGACAGTCAGATGCACTGGCAAAGACTGTAGACATTCTCCGGTGGGGTCTCCCCTTGTAGCCCTCCAAGCTATTTTATTTGGGAGCGCAACGGAAACGCAAACATCCT